>VMDO01004407.1:71323-126329 GCA_007922755.1 Pedetes capensis
TTTTTTGCTTATGAGTTCTAGTTTTAGTCCATTGCAATCTTATAAGGTACAGGGGATGATTTCTACTTTTTTTTTTTTTTGGTATTACTGAGGTCATTTTTGTGAAATCAAGTGTGACCTGTCTTAGAAACAGTTCCATGTAGTGCTAAGAAGAATATATATTCTGAGTTTGATGGATAGAATATTCTACAGACATCTGTAAGTTCCAGATGGTCTAGAGTACTATTTGAGACCTTGGCTTCTTTGTTGATTTTTTGCTTTTATAGTCACTCTCTTGGTGACTGTGAGCCATTGAAATATACCCTCATTATTGTTCCTGCCCTGATGTGTTTCTTTATCTCTAAAAAAATTGTTTTATGAAGCTAGGTGCTCCTGTATTTCATAGTAGATATTAAGTACTGTTATGCATTCCTGCTTGACTGTTCCTTTTACTAATATGTAGTGTCCTTTTCTCTTCTGATTAGTTTGGGGTTGAAGTCTAAGGTGTCCAAAATTAATGTCATAAATCCTGCTTTGTTTTTTTGATCCCACATGCTTCATATATTGTCTTCCAGTCTTTAATTTTCATCCTTTTATGGTCTTTCTGGATGAGATGAGTCTCTTGGATGCTGGATATAGACAGTTTATATTTTTTAATCCAATTGACCAGTCTATGCCTCTTAAGTGGTGAGTTAAGACCATTTACATTGAGTGCAATTATTGAGAGTTACTTATTACTCTGTGCCAATTTGGTACTTATTTTCATTTTTTTATTCCTATTTAGCCTATTGTTTTCTTAAATTCCTCTAATGTTTATTACTCTTTCCTTTGATTTTGTATTTTGGGATTGTGTTGGCTCTCTTATATGTGGTGTTTCATTGAGAAGCCTATACAATGGTGTCTAGGTGGTTGTGAAATATTTAAACAAGTCAATATCATGGATTGTCTTGAACTCATCATGTAGTTTTAAAAGATACTTTCACTGAGTAAAGTATTCTTGGTTGGCAAATATTCTTTTTCAGGATTTGAATGATGTCTGACTAAGCTTTCCTTGCCTTTTAGGTTGTTTTTGAGAAATCAGCTGTTATTCTGATGGGTTTGCCTTTATAAGTGAATTGGTCTTTCTCTTTTAACTTTTAGAAGAGATTCTTTGCTCTCTAGATTTAGCATTCCAATTATAATGTGTCATGGTGAGAATCTATTCTGACCTACTCTGTTTGGGGTTCTGAATATTTCACTTGTGTAGGCATCCAGTTCTTGCCCTAGATTTGGGAAGCTCTCATCTGATATCTCTTTGAATAAATTTCCTAATCCTCTTGTGTTATTTTCAGCTCCTTCCTGAACCCCCTGAATTCATAGGTTTCATTTCTCCATTTTATCAAAGACCTCTTGAAAATCTTGCTCACATTGCTTTATTTTTCTTTTGTTTCTTGGCATCTGAGTAAATAAAGTATTCCAATTTTTCTTTAGCTATCCTGTTTTAAGTTTCATCTAGTCTGGATAATGCCATTTCTCCTGTAATATTGAATTGATTTAGTTTGCTTTGCATCTCTAGGATTTCTGTTTGATTCTTCTTCAGAATTTCCATTTCTTTGCAGAATTTTTCTTCCAACTTAGATATCTTTGTGTCTAGTGAGTCAATTGCTTTCATATTGGTGTCTCTGAGGTCTTTCAGCATATTATTAGTAGGGCTCTAAGTTCTTTACCTGTCATCTCTAACTATTCAGTTACTTTGAAATTATCCATTGATGGGCTTTGGTCTATTGGACCTTGCCATCCCACTTGACCTTTCAGATTTCAAGCCTGTTTAGGCTTGCCCATTCCTTGGTCATTTTCCTAGATGGTGCCACCTCCATGTGTAAACAGATTCTCCCCTGACATTCCTGTGACTTTAGGTGATGATGGTCAGTGACACATTTCCCCTTTTCCACAACCCCATGTAGGTTGCAAGCTCCATGTCCAGTGCTTAGTTCCTGCTACAACCTCTACATTCATCACTGCCCCCTCAGTTTCTCCTCATCCCCTACATTCCCAGCCCCCAACTGCACCATAGCCTAAGTTGTATTCCTTAGGCTCCCCAACCATGGTGCTACCTCTCCAAGATGCAAGCACTCCTGGGCCCCATACATCCCTAAGTGTGAACACGCTTTCTAAGGCTTAGGGATCCATCAGTGACAGCACCTCTTCTCCATGCCCTAAATTCTCCCTGCAATTCAGTTTCTTTCCCACTGGCTCATGGTTCCAGTCGCACCAGAGGCCAGGGTGTTGACCATCTCTCAATAGTAGAAAAATTAAATTAAATTAAAATTTAAAAAAAATTAAAAAGAGAACCACACTTCCTGGGTCCAAGACCATGCAGTGGGGGTGTTTAGCGCAGCCACTGCCCAGGAGAGTCCTGCAGGCTTCAGCATTTTTTTCCCCTGCAGTACCTCTCATCAGCTATGTTCCTTCCTGGAGGGCTCTACCATACTTCCTGCTAGCCATGTGCTGTCAGGGATGGCCCCATTATACCTCTCTTCAGCTATGCACACTTCCAGGAGCCTCTGCCATGCCTCCTGCTAGCTGTGCACCATCAGGAGAGGTCCCCCCGCCTTGTTTTTTGCAGTACTTGGGGGTTGAACCCAGAGCCTTGCACATATTTTACAAGTTTTGTACCACTGTCCTTCATCCCTAGCCAATATTTTAAATTTTTATTTTTGAGACAGGGCCTAACTAAGTTATGCAGGCTCCCTCTAGCTTTGAACTTTTGATATTTCTGCCTCAGTCTTCCAAGACACTGGGATTAAAGGTTTGTGCTACCATTCCTAGCTTGAACTTTTGGCTCTTAACATATCAATAATTGTGTCCACACCTGACAGAATAATTGTGTGGAATTAATGAGAGACATTGTAAAGTGCTGAGTATTTGCCTAGAAATTATAGGTATCCCTCCAAAAATGTAGCTACAATTAACAGTATTTCATTTATAAGTCTGTCACTTGAGCATTTATTAGGATTCAAGGACCATGATAAAAGAAAAATTATGGAAACATAGAATCACTAAGGAATGCTTCCTTTTTCCCACTATGGTTGGAGGAATTCCAATAATGTAGTGAGAAAAAGCTTTTGTGTGTTACTTATAAATATAGATAGTCTTCCATTCAATTTAGTAGGACATTAGAATGAATTTGGTGTTGTTGTTGTTGTTGTTAGGTGCTGTCGAGTCATATCCAACTCATAGTGACCCTCATAGGGTTTTCAATGGCTGACCGTTTTGGGATTGCCTTGGGAGTGGATTACCAGGCCCTTCTCCCATTTTTGTGGTGCTGGGAATTGAACTCAGGACCTCAGAGACTGCAGAGCAGCGCTTTACCAACTGAGCTAAATCCTAGCCCGAATTTGGTGTTACTGAGACCAAATATAATCTGTATTTCTGACACTTACTACTTATGTAGGTTCTTGGCAAGTTAATGACATCCATGATCCATAGATAGCTCAACAATATAATGGGAAAAATCCCTCCCCCATTTGTTTACAGATGAGGACAAAATTGTATGTGTGTGTGTGTGTGTGTGTGTGTGTGTGTATACACATACATGTGTGTGCAATATATGTAATTGGTAAACACAAGAGAATTTAGAAATACTAATCATACTGGTGTTTTATAATATATATGTAATTGAACAAAATAATAAGAATAATAAAATAACAATTTTAATATTTAATACAAATACCACATTCCAGGTGTGAGGGATATTTGTAAGTACTTTACATGTAATATTTTATCTAATCTTTACTAAAAATTATTACAATAAAAGAGTCAATATCTTACCTATGTAAAGATTTATTTCTCCATCATACACATGTAAAAACAGAGGGCAGAATGATCATCTACCTTGTCTAACACCATATATTCAATAAAAGATGGAACCAGGCTTGAAATCCATGTAATCAGGAGCCACAGTCTGAGCTCTTCCTGCTTTGTAAGACTACTTTGGTTGGGGTAGGGATGGAGATTCTAGGCTACTTGTCCAACTACTAATAAAGTGTTATGTGATTACCCTTTAGTTTTGTTTTTCTTATAGCATTCACTCTACAAATATTTATCGGATATCAGTTATGCATGTTGGTTGAAGACAGGGTAGGAACCAAGCAGACAAAACTCTTTGTTCTCATAGTGTCTATATCCACTGATATTTGATTCATGGTTAGAAAATATATAGAAAACCTCCATATCAAATGTAAGAACAAGAATAGGCACTGATTGTGGATCAGATCATCAACTGCTCATATGAAATTGAAGAAAATTAGAACAAGTGTATGAAAGACAAAGTATGTCCTTGAGAATACACCAACTGTGTTCAAAGACCACCTCAGGAACAGGTCTGATGCATTAGACCATAACGATCAAAGAGCAGAGGAAGCTCTTTGTGGCATGTGGCATGACATCAAAGATATCATTCATGAGGAAAGTAAATGTCTAATAAAAAGACAGGAAAAAAAGGAAAGACCAAATTATATGTCAAAAAAAACTCTGATACTTGCCCTTGAATGTCAAACTGCTAAAGTAAAAGGAAGACATGATGAAGTGAAAGAACTAAACAGAAGATTTCAAAGGGAAGCTCGAGAAGAAATAATCAAATAGTATGACATGCAAGGAGCTAGAGATAGAAAACCAAAAGGGAAAGACATGTTTGGTTTTCCTCAAGCTTAAAGAATTGAAGAAAAAATCAAGCCTCAAGTGGCAATAGTGAAGGATTCTACAGGGAAAATATTAAATGAGGCTGGAATCATCAAAAGATGACAGAAAGAATGCACAGAGTCATTATATCATAAAGAATTGGCGGGTGACCAATAATTTTAAGAGGTGGCATATGATCAGGAACCAGTGATACTGAAGGAAGAAGTGGAATCTGCCTTGAAGGAATTGGCAAAACACAAGGCTTTCGGAATTGAGGAATACCAATTGAGATACAATAAATTGAGATATGATAAAATACGTTATTGTGATTAGGTGCCATCAAGTCATGTCCCGCTCATCGTGACTCTGTATAAAACAGAATGAAACACTCCTCAGTACTTTCGAAGGCACATTATTTTTTTATGTTTAAGCCCATTGTTGCAGTAATTGTGTCAATTCATTTAGTTAAGGGTCTTCTTTTTTTATGTTGATCTGTCACTCTTCCAAACCATCATATCCTGCCTCACTGATTGGTCCCTCATGATAACATATAATAAGATGCACTCTAGTCATCCTTGCTTCCAAGGAGCTCTTCAGTTGTACTTGTTCTAAGATCCAACTGTTGGTTCTTTTGGCAATTCATGGTATATTCAATGTTTGTCTCCAGCACCATAATGCAAAAGCATCAATTCTTCTGTCTCCCTTATTTAATGTCCAGCATTCACAAGCTTATGATGCAACCTAGGATACCATGACATGAGTCAGACACACCTTTGTCTTCAGTGTGACATCTTTACTTTTTAATGTTTTAAAGAGTTCTTTTGCAATGGCTTTTCCCAATGAAAAGCATTCTTTGATTTCTTGACAGCTGCTTCCATGGGTATTGATTATAGAACCAAGTAAAGCAAAATCTTGGACAACCTCAATCTTTTCTCCATTGTAAACACAACTCCATTGTGAAGTTGCATACTGACCCAGTTGTAAAATTTTTATTTTGTTGATGTTGAGCTGCAATCCATACTGAAGGCTGTGTTCATTGATCTTCATCAGTAAATGTTTCGAATCCTCTTTAATTTCAGCAAGCAGAGTTGTATCATCTGCAAAATACAAGTTAACCAGTCTTCCTCTAATCTTCCTCTAATCCTGATGCCATATACTTCTTCATAAAATCCAGCTTCTCAGATTACTTTATCAGCATAGAGATTGATGAGGTATAGTGAAAGGTACAGCCTTGACAGACACCTTTCCTCATCTTAAATCAAATACTGTTTCCCTGTTCTGTTTGAACAACCATCTACTTGTCAATGTACAGATTACTCATGAGTACAATTAATTGTTCTGGTATTCCCATTCTTCTCAATGTTACCCATAATTTGTTGTGATCCACATAGTCAAATGCCTTTGCATAGTCAATTTTGGCCAATATCCATGTGGCACCAGCAATTATTTCCCTAGTTCCATGTTTTCTTCTAAATCCAGTTTGATTTTCCAGTAATTCCTTGTCTGTATACTACTTTAGTCACTTTTTGGTTGATCTTTAGCAATTTTTTTCTGTGTGACATTTATAATAAAAATGTAATATCATATAAGTTACATATTTTTATGGGCTGGAGTTTACCCCAGTTGATAGAGTGCTCTGCACTCTTTGAGGACCTGGGTTCTTATCCCCAGCACTGAAAAAATGTGAGAAGGATATGACAATCCACTCCTAAACCAATCCCAAAACAATCAGCCATTGAAAACCCTATGAGGGTCCCTATGAGTCGCACCTGAGTCAGTGGCACCTATTAACAACAGCATCAATATATTCATACTCGTAACTTCCAGCCTGGTCAAAACAGCGATGCAAAACTCACAAATTTCTATGCAAATTTCTCATAACTGTAAATGAGCAATTGTGGCACATCATGCTTAGAATAACTCTCAGAGACAAGTGCTACCAATATGTACATTTTGTATATAAGGACATTGCTGCTTAGGGGAGTTCATTCAATTGTATAAGAACATGCAAAGGAAATATTGAAGATAGAGTTTGGAATTAGGTCTACATAATGAAGAATCTGGGGATTTTGTAGTCTTGGCTAAAAGGCCTCTCATTTAATTGTGGAGTTTATTTAAATAAAGAAGCATTGAAGAGAGAATTCTTTTAGAATAATTTTCCTTAAGCCTTTACAAATAAATTTTATCCTCTACAATTTGTCTCCTTTCCCTCCTCAACCACAGTTTCAGTACAACTGCACATGCCCAAGATTTGGAGATTCTGAAACAAGAGGTTTTGAACAATTTCTAGTTGTGCTTCTAAATGAAAAGTGTCTGGTATGTGCATAACTTCTCTCAATGACCGGTATATAAGGAAGTGAGGGGTAGAAAATGTTGCTCTGATGCTAGGAGGGCTGGAAAGGTCTAAAGAAATTGGAGACAAGAAAGATCTTCAAAAAGTAAAATTTAACTAGTGTTTGGTCATTTTGGGGGTGATTTGTTTTACATTTGAATTTGGGCTGCTTTTATTGAACCAGAGCCCACAAGAAGAGCCATTAATGTTTTTAATGCACACTGTAGCAATTACATTTAGTTCAACCAATCATTTCAGGACAGTATTCCAGCTATAAAGCAAGAATTTGGAGATAGACATGTCCCAAATTTCTTTATTTGGCATATACTATTTGAAGTTTAAAAGCTGTGTTCAAATTCATTATCTTACCATCATTCTTCCTTACAACAACCTTTTTGGTTGCTCATTATCTCTACTTTGCCAATGAAGAGTGAAAAAATTGAGATCAAGGGCTTTTAATTCTTCAAAAGCTAATCAGTTAAACATTTTTTATTGTTCTAAGCCACACTGGGGGCTACTGAAGAAGCAGAACAGGCCTGCCTGGCTGGACATCTCCCACTCTGTTTCCAACTAGAGCAAGACTGCTTTAGGTTTCATGCAGTATTTGTTTTTTATTGTAGAATTTTGACCAAGACAGACTCTTAGGCATTTTCTCTTGGAGCTTGCTTCTTTGTAGTAAGAAGTCAGATAAATGATCTAGTCATTATTTAGTTATATTTCTGAAGAATAGCATAAAAATGATTGGGTTTTAATAAGAGGTGATCTGTAAAGGATAGGGGCATTGATCATCAATGACACTTATCTTTCACAAAGTGCTTCAACTCATCAAATAGTTTGAAAGCCATTACATAAAGAAATAACCACACATCTAAGCCTATGTGCAGTGTCTATAATATAAATGACTTGGGAGGCAGAGCTAGGAGGACCTCAAGTTAAAGGCCAGAGATAGCTGGTGTAAAGGTAATGAGACCTTGATTCAAAATAAAAAATAAAAATTGGGCTAGGGTTACAGTCAAAGGGTAATGCAAGGCCCTGGTTTTAACCCATATTTACCAAATAAAAAGGAAAGGAAGAAAGGAAGGATGGGAAGAAAGAAGGAGGGAAGGAAGAAAGGAGACAAGAAAGGAAAGAGGGAGGGAAGGAAGAAAAAGAGAAAGAAAGAAAGAAAGAAAGAAAGAAAGAAAGAAAGAAAGAAAGAAGAAAGGAGGAAAATAACCCCACATCTAAGGATACATCATGTCATTATGGATATATCTCAGCAAAGTCTAAACCTTCTCAATCTTCATTTTAGCTTCTGCAGTGGACTTCTTATAAACAATAGAAATTTATTTCTCACAGTTATGGAGATCGGCAAGTTTAAGTTCAAGCTACAGTAAAATTCCATATTTGGAGGAGACTCAACTTACCATACTTAGATGGTGGTTTCTGGTAGTGTCCTCACATGGTGAAAGGGGCACCAATATTCCCTCAGTTCTTTTTTAATAAGAGCACAAATCCTACTCGTGAAGACACATCCCTCATGACCTAGACAACTGCCAAAGGCCCCACGTCCTAACCATTACCTTGAGGAGTAAGATTTCAACATATGAATTTTGGGAGAACAGAAACATAGGAGATAGTAAATGTGTAGTAAATTCTATATTAATAATGCAATTTCAAAAGAAACAATTATACTATTTGAATTTTGAGTTTTGATTATACTTTGATATTTGATTTTCCTTTTGGTTTCACAATGCTGTTTGTGTTTTATTAATAAGTTGATCTTGTGGTATACATGCACAAGCACTACTGTAAAAATATGCCTAAACCTATGCTTGAGTAATGTTGGGATGAAACTAATTGAAATCTTCACGGGTGGTTTACAAAATATTGTTTACTGTTTAAAACAGGGATTATGTATTTCCTTCATTTGCAGTTGATGCAGAAAACACTGAGCTATTTTTGTTTGAGAACAAAATAAGATGTGTACAGGTAGTCGCTGACATTTGTTGCCTCAACTTTGACCTTATGGTAGAGGAAAAACGACATGCATGCAGTAGAAACTACATTTTGAATTTTGGTATTTTTTCCAGGTTACCATACTCTGTCACTATGCTGAACTGCTGCAGTGAATCACAGATCTCAGCCTGCACACACTCATTTGGAAGGCAAACAAACAATACTCCACAGTAGGGGCCCTCAACCCCCAGGACAAAGACATGTGTAGGTCTGGGGCCTATTAGGAATTGGGGCCACAGAGCAGGAGGTGAGTGGTGGGCAAGCCAAGCAAAGACTCACCTGTATTCACACTCTTCCAGCTGCTTCACACCTCTTAAATCATCCTGAAACTATCACCCACCTCTCCCCCATCCGTGGGAAAATAGTCTCCCATGAAATTGGTCTCTGGTGTCAAAGTGGTTGAAGTCTGCTGTATTACTGTATACTGTGTTTCTCAGCTTTTTTTTTTTATTGGTAGGTTACATATATTAAATGACTTTTCAGTATGCAATATTTTCAAGTTGTGATGAAATCTATCCAGATATAACTTCATTGTAAGTTGACAAGCGTGTATACTTTAAAATAAATAATCAGAGAGTATGGAAAGCATGAATTAGGGTAGAACAAAGGGTTTGGGACCGGCAAACCATATAGAAGGAATTATATGATGTGGAAGAGATACAATGATGGCCTGAATCAAGATAATAGCAGTTGGAATGGAGGAAGAGACAGATTCTAGAGACATTTTGGTGCAATAATAATCTCTTGTTACTGGTAATGATGATGATCATTTACCAGCAGAGAAGTTGTACCCCTGTGCCAAATATTTCTAGGGTCTGTAGATTTCAAGCCAAAAATTAGTAAAGAGGCATTTTGTCAAGCTCATTGCCTTGGAATGGCTGTCCTCAATGGATATTTGTTGATTTGATTTGATTACTTTGCATGGAGTACAACACAATTAAATGCAAGCCATGTCTTCATAGGTCTATGCAGATACCAGAACAAGGACATTTTCAAAATATTTGTGCTTCATATTCATAATCCAGGAAAAGAAGCTTGATTCAGAAGACTGTGGTTAGGAAGGCCGTAGAAAAGATGGGTGAGGGATAAGAAAATAACCAGCCAGAATTTTATTTCTTTTAATGCTATAAGATCTGAGAACTATAGAGAAAGAGAGAAATCACTAATGGGAGAGACTGTTCCCTCATCAGAGATATGAATGAGTAAATGGTAATTCCTGTTCATTAAAATTCTATGGAGATAAAGAATGAAAATTTGTAGATAATTAGCCAATTTCTCTATTTGCAGAAACTCGGTTGAGCATAAATAAAGAATGGCCCTGCTCTCCTTGCATGTGGTCATCATCTACAAATGGAAAAATCTGCTCATCACCATTACAGAAGATTTTTCATGTCTTTCGCTTTGAAGTATTAATAAAAAGGAATATACAGTTAGGAAGAAGGACGCTGTGTCTCTATTCACTGCCCCTGAATTTTGCTTCAGATATAGCACTATCAGACACAATGTTATTGGCTCCAATTTTGAAACCACAGTTGATAAGGGTATAGAGATCCCCACCAGGATATCTTCTAAACACTATGTCCTTGTTACTAGATCTCAGAACACACAACCTCAGAACGAAAGGTGATGCATCATTAATTTCAATATAATCTCAAACTTGTAAAATATCACACACTTTTCCTGTCATACTCATGCCATGTATCATAATCAAATCTTTTCGAAGGGGAGGTTTTCCTAATTCTGTGAGAGTCTACATTAGGTCTTGCTTTTATTCTTTTTCAAATCTCGAATGATTCAAATCTACATTTGACCCTTAGTCTTTAGCTTTAAGCACATCAAAATGATCTATTTCATCTGAAGCCGTATCCCCAATATATTTGCTAGCATTAATTATTCCTTTCTACACACTCTTGAAATTCACAAGTATAAATTTATCCTAACTTGTTGTTATTATTATCAATCTTGTCTGCTAATTGAAGGCAGTGACTGTTCATTTTCACTTTTTATTTTCTGCTTTGATTCTTCCAGGGCACTGGACAAATCTGGGGGTTACAAAACATCAGAAACTTCTCCAGGGGGCCCAGGGTCTTCCTATGGCCTTTGCTTCATTTGGTTTTCTCAGATACTCTATTACACACTGGGTCAGCTTCTTATTTATTTATTTATTTATTTATTTATTTATTTATTTATTTTAAAATTTAATTTAATTGAATTTTTTTTGCTGTACTGGGGTTTGAACCCAGGACCTCTTGCTTGCATACTTTGCAAGTGTTGGACCACTGAGCTGCTCCCCCAGCCTTTTTTTTTTTTAACTTATAGAAATAGGGTCTCAACAGATTTCTCAGGCTGCCTCTAGTGTCGAATTGCAATCCTCCTGCTCCCGTCTCCCCAGCTGCTGGGATTACAGGTGGGTGCCACCACACCTGGCATACTGGGTTAGCTTTGATTTGTTCTAACTTAATAATCTAGGCATAGGATGAGTGAGAGATATAGAGGGTATATATAATCAATGCACATTACATACATGTATGAAAAGGTTATAATAAAACTCATTATTTGCACAATTAATATACACTAATAATTTTTTAAATACTACAGAATGGAGACTAAATTTATCTTTTATCAAGTTGTCCTATTTTGGTTGTCATTGTGGTTGTTATGTGGTGAATACAGCTAATCAATGTATCTCAATGTATATCTCTTTTGTTTGTTTTTGGAGACAGTCTTTCTGTGTAGCCCAGGCCATGCTGGGACTCGCTATGTAGACCAGGTTGGCCTTAAACTCATACAGATCCTCTTGCTTCAACCTTCTGAGGGCTGGGATTACAGGTATATGCCACTATGCCTGGCTCTACTTCCCTTTTCCTTAATGTAAAAGTTGTCATGGATTTATTTATGAATATAAGATGATACTGTTGAAAAATTAAGATAAATCACATAAGACCCATAAAGACCACTCAAGTACTTATAAATCAGATTTGGTGACCAAGGTCCTGGGAGTTACCATATTATTTAGGATACTACAGAGACAGAGTCATTACAAAATCCAACTGGTTTAAAAGAGTTACTTCTTTGTTTCTCAGGGAAAGTTCAGAGATCATCAGAAGAGGGCTACCAGGGCAGCCTCTCAACTTACAACCTGTAACTCCCACCATTCTGGTGGTCATTGCCATTGGCAATATGATGGAGATGTGGAACAGTGCATCTTCATCTGTGCAGTGGTCAATACTCACATTGTGAAGGTGTGCTAAAAATCTATTGGGATAACATTACTGAAATGCTTTTTGGTGCCTGAAATGTAATAGGCAATTAATAAAGCTAAATTGATTAGTCTCAGTATTTTTATTTGTTATGGTAATGGTGGAGGGATTGTCTCTTCTTCTTTCTCCTCCTTCTCGTTCTCTCTTTTTACATTTTTCACTTCTGAAAACTCAATCAGAAAATATGCTTTTCTGGACAAGAACTGCATCATTAAGGAGTATGAAACATATATTTAGGTGTTCAAGAAATTTTTTGTCACTTTGTAACTGGATTTCTCATCAGTAGTAATTACTGCCCCCACACCACATAAGAATCAATACCCAAAACATTCAGAACTTTAGGAATTTTAATGCTCAATTCTTTACATTCTACCATGTTTGCTGGAATCATCTGCACTAGTTCTCTAAGACATGTCCAAAACAAACACATGCACCTTCAAAGTCAGCCAGGTGCAATGTACGGAAGGAAACACTTGTAAATTCTTGCTTTCTTTCTCCCTTTAGTTAAAAAGTACTCACTCCCCCATTGTATAATCATGTTGGGCACTTCTTTTCCCATATAAACTCATTGCCATAGAACACTTTTTAAAATAGTTTTTAAATTGACTTTGAACCTCTGGCTGTGTAGTTTTATCCATTCTTACCAAGAATGCAAATTCTGACTTGTCTATATCAGCATCTCTAGAATTTCTCCTTTTTTTATCCTTCTATTTAAGGCTAAAAACATGCTTTTTTAGAATGAGTCTATTCTTTCTTTGTAATCCTGTACAACAACTGTCAGTTTTATGCAATAACCGTGGTGTAATAAAAACTTGGGTTAAGAGAAAGAGGTCTGGTATCTCATTCTGGTATTTGGAGTTTGGGGCCATGAATTTCCAGGGACCCTGGTATCCTCTTAATGTTTGTGTCCTCAAAATTCATTTGCTAAAACCCTCACCTCCAAGATGATGGGCTTAGGAGGTAGGGCCTTTGGAAGGTGACTGGGTCATGCAGGAGGAATATTCAAAATTGGAATTCATGCCATTAATAGAGCTCTGAAAGACACCCCTTGTCACTTCCACCATATGAAGAAGTGATAAGAATGCACTGTCTATGAACCAGGAATTGGGCCCACAGCAGCCCTTAAACCTGTTGGTGCCTTGATCTTGAACTTTGAGATTTCAAATTAGGGGAAATATGTTTCCAATGTTTATAACCACTCAGTTTATGGTATTTTGTTATAGCAGCCCAAATGGACGTAGGTAGACTGTTAGTGATTTGTTTTTAAACCATCCACTTGTAAGGATACACTTCTAATTTACTTCCCCTGTACCTTAATATCGAGATTATGTTTATGCCAGACTGGAAGACAACAGGTAATCTGTTTACTATACTTTGAATAATTTTGTTTCTTGGGACCTGAAATACCTCAGGTTTTTATTAAATTTTATCTTCCTCATAATTCTAGAAAAACAACTGACAAATAGATGTGTAATAAAAGTTTCAGAATGAGTTTATTCATGGATTAATATAAATTATATACAAGGAAATTCCATAAGGTACATACTTTCATGAGTGTCCTGCAGTCATAAGGGTAATCCTATGACCTATTGATCTAACATGAGCAAGTGTTCAAGTTAAAATTGGAGACTCATTTCCCAGGTAGGTCATATAATTATATTATATTAAATTCTCAAATTATAGTGCACAACTCATCAATGGACTGCAAAAGTACCTTTGGTGAGTTGTGAGCTGAACTAAAAGATGGTGTCCATTTTTCCATTGTTCAGGACCTTGAAGACAATGATGAACACATTCATGTTTTTCCAAAGTTCATTTATGTTATCTTCTAAGAAAGCGATGGTTAGTTATCAACATTGAATGTTAATAAATTAAAAGTTAGTATCCAGATACCTTTTACTGAAGAATCTATTTCACTTCTTGGTTCATATTTTGGAAGTCATGTGACAACTGGCAATACTGAAAATCCCCAGGTATATGTGTCTAAGAATCAGAATCACCAGGATTTGCAAAAGATGTATCATTGTGTTGTTGCTCTCTTAGATCAGTTGTGGTTTTCATCTGTCACATTGTTTACTTTAAATATGAGTCATTTTTGGTCATTTGTTTGTTTGTTTAGTCCAATGATGATCAAGGCAGCTTTCTGTGAGCAGTTCAGCTATATTCATTCGATTCAGTGATACCATCATATGTTTAGCCATGCCTTCTTTTCTTCCTCCTCCCACCCCCTGCTCCTCCTCCTGCTCTTCCTTCTTTTTTTTTCTTCCTCTTCTTTTTTCTGGAGATTTATCCAAGGGCTTTGCATGTGCCTAGGGACATGCTTAACTACTGCTCTATACTTTCAGGACTTCTGGTATTTTCTATGTAATTGGCCTCCCAGTTAGTTTTCTTGGACTTGATTTTTCTAAGAAAATGTGGGATGAGGAAATTTTACTATACATAAGTAGACTATAATTAAGTTTTGTGAGATATTTTCCCTCCTATTATATATGCAACTTCCTTGGAGAAGTTAATTGTCTCTTTCTGCTTAGAATAGTGCTTAGCATACAGTATATTTTTCATAAAAATTTATTAAATGAACTAATGAACATAAATATAAATACAGTTGCAAAGTGAGTTATAGGTTCATATTTAAATTTATTTTAAATTGATATATAACCACATAATATTTTCTCACTCTAAAATTTTCATCTTCACAGTAACATTATGTATTTAGCAAAGCAGCTAATGTTATGATTTTGTACATTTGCTGATATTGAAATTGAAGACTGAAAATATTTCCCCAAGGTTAAGAATCTACTTAGTGCCAGAACTAAGGCTACAGTATATATTTCCTTGCTTTTATACATGTGGCTCTTCTTCCTAACTCTCAACTCTTACCTTTGGTGGGGTGAAGTGGAAATCCCCTTCACCACACTTCCCTCTCTCTGGTTCCTCCAGAGACATCCTGGGCTATTGTTGAGCTTTCTCCAACCAAAGCATCCTTAAGTGCTTAGAAACAGGGCACCGCTGAGCCTACTCGCCAGCGAGTTGGCACATTTTCAAATGAGCCACTGAATGGCAAATGCACAGATAACAATGGGATAAAATGTGCTCCTCTTATTGATTTTCCAAACCAGTATGGCATGGGGGCTCCCTCTTTGTGCCATCTCCTCCCTCTGCCTGGAGGCATTCTCTGCCCATCCATCATTTTAATTAGACATTACACCTGGCACAAATGCTGAGTTGATTAACCTTAAAGGAGCTGAATAGGTTCTCTGATCGTTAACATGGGGCCCTTGACATATTATAACTAATGTTAACATGTGTTGTTGCACAAACTCACAGCTTCTTCAGCCCACTTTCCAAAGCTGCTGTGTGGGGTAATAGCATCTACAGAGAGCTCTTTGTGAGGCAGGCTCCCATAATAATGCTATGAGACATCAGATTTAAAAGATAGATTAGTGTGGACTCTGCAGATACTACTTTTTAATGTTTCTATAAATGCACCTTCTGTGTCATGGGGGGATCTAAGGGACAGGCTTTTGTGTTGCAGTGTTGTAAAGAAAGAGATACTGCTTTGGAGCTGGAAGACATGAGATTTCAGCCACTGCTGATTGTGACCTTTGGCTACTCTCTTAATTTCTCAGAGTCTCCTATTCCTCATATGGAAAATGGAAGTTCAATAGAAGGCAAAGGGTTCCTTTTATTGTTTCATTGTTCTTAACTGCTGCCTATCAATGTGCCTCTCACCTGGGGGGAGATTCTGGAGAGAAGAGACAAAAAGCATCCTAGGGAATCTTTATTCTTTAATATTGGTTAAGTTTCTGCTTCACATGATTAACCCTTCCCTGCTAAGACATGGTGCCATAGAGTTGTCAACTATCTCTCTTTCCTCTCCTGTAAGTCCACAGATAAACTACACAAATCAACTCTTCTATATCCTTCCCCTGGGTCCCAGATCAATGCTCTCAACTCAATAGGATTTAAAATACAATACAAACAAAAAATACCACCAAAAAACCAAAACAACCAAAAATTCCTCTCTTCAAAGATCCTTCTTTTTTCTTGTTATGGTTTTTAAAATTTTTGTTTTTAATAAATGCATAATAGTTGTGCAAATTCATGGGATACAGTGTGAAGTTTCAATATATTTTATAATAACCCAATCAAAGTATTTAGCATATATATCACCTCACACTTTTGTCATTTCTTTGTGGTGGGAATATTAAAAAATTTCTCTTCTAGCTATTTTTTAATATTTAATACAACATTATTAAACATACTTACTCTACTATGCAATAGAACACCAGAATTTGTTTCTTCTGAGTATAACTTTATACCTATCGAACAATCTCTCCCTACTCCATTTCCTTCCCCATATTTCTCCTCTCTAGCTTCTAGTAATCACTACTCCACTCTCTATTTCTGTGAGATCAACTTCCTTAGGTTCCATATATGCATGAGATAATATATTTTTCTTGTGAGCCTGTCTTATTTCAGTTTATATAATGTTTTCCCAGTTCATCCATAATGTCACTAGTTACAGAATTTTCTTACTTTTTATTGCTAAATAGTACTCCTTTGTGTATATATACATACCACTTTTATCCATTCCTTGATGGATACTTAGTTTGATTGCATATCTTAGCTATTTTGAATAGTACTTTAACAAAGATGTGAGAGTAGATATTTGTTTGATGCACTATAATTTTATATCCTTTAGATATATATCCTTAGTGGGATTGCTTAATCATATGGTAGTTTTATTTTTTTATTTTTTGAGGAAACTCCTCACTGTTTTCCATCAGGGCTATACCAATTTACATTTCTACCAACAGGGTGTCAATGTATAAACTTTCCTTTCTCTACATTTGTGTCAGATTTTTTTAATAGCCATTCTAACTGGAGTAAGGCAATATCTCATTGTGGTTTTTATTTATAATTTGTTAATTAGTGTTGTTGGCCATTTTTTCCAGATACCCAGTAGCTGTTTGTATGCCTTCTTTTGAGAAATACCTATCTGGGTCACTTTATACATTTTTGATCATGTTATTTGTTTTTTGCTATTGAGTTGTCTGAGTCTAAGACCCTAAATTATAAAATTACTGGAAGAAAACATGAGGGAAATGCTCTATAACATTTTTCTTAACAAGGATTCTTTTTATAAAAAAAATAGACAAATGGGATTACATTAAACTAAATATTCATGGCAAAAGAAACAACAGAGTGAAGAAATAATGTACAGATGGGGAGAAAATATTTGCAAACTATTCATCTAATGAAGTTCCTTCTGTTTGACGTAACAAAAGGAATATTTTAATGGCATATCTAGGATTCAAGTGATAGATCCATCCCTTTGGTTTGCTCTGTGGATGAAAGTAACTGGCAAATGGGACTCTGAGCTTCATGATAATAGGGACTGAGTTTTACACTGGCAATCCACTCCCAAGGCAATACTGAAACAGTCAGCCATTGAAAACGCTATGAGGGACGCTATGAGTCGGATACTGACTTGAAGGCACCTAACAACAACAACATTTACTGATTTTTGGTAATTCTGATGCTAAGAATAGTGCCACATACACAGAAGGAATTAGGTATGTACTGATTAAATTGCTGGAAATAATGTAAGCTTCTAACACAAACAAAGACTGATAGGAATATTCCTATCTGAGTAACATTTTCATCTCTTGAATAACATTGTTTTACTGACACACTCTCTCAGGTTACTTTTGGCCAACTATTCTACTTATAAAGAAAGAAAGGAGTATTAAGTAGGAGAAAGAACTAATATCTGTAAGAGGCCATCTATCCCACTAGTTAGATATGTGTGCTGGTATTAGAACTAGGTGTGTGTGTGTGTGTGTGTGTGTGTGTGTGTGTGTGTGTGTGTGTGTGACTTTGGTTAGGATACTTGTCTTTGAAACCTTATTTTCTTCCTTATTAAGTTATGAGAATTAAATGAGCTAATGTATATAAGTCACATGCCATGAAGTCTTGAACATCAGTACTAAGTAAATAATTTTTTATCATTTCAACATGCTATAATCCGAGAAAAAGTGAGGAGGAAAAGGTAGAGAGAAATCTGTGAGTTGCTGCCAACCAATTCTATAAATAAGCAGAAGAAAGGAAAAGGTTAAGTCCCAGAGCTTTGCCTTAAAATGTAGAGAGAAATTAGGCTCTTTAGAAATTCCTTGAAATGAAAATTTGTGTTCTGACACAGTGATCTTATTTTTTATATCCTTGCCTGGGAATCAAAGGCAAAGTAGGAAGATAGGCCTACAAGCACCTCTTTTTATCTCTCAAAACTTAAGGACTTCAAAGGTGTCCCACTTAAACAAAATCCCTGACCTCTAATCCTTGTCCATTTCTACAGAAAGGCCAACCTTTCTCTGGCTCATGGCCAGGGCCTTTCTCTAGCTTCACAGGGCAGCTCCACAGATTGGTGCCTACATTGTCCTGAGTTAATAAGGCTCATCTTGGAGGAGTACAGGATCTAGGATTTCTTAGAGAAATTGTGCTGCCACTCATGCTGAAGAAATGACCACTTTTCCTCAGTTGCCACAGTACCTAGGCAGGGCAACAGCTCCAGGGTCACCAGCTCAGGATGCCCTCCTTTGCTTCAGCTCTGGCTATCCTGGCTAATGTGCTCCAGTGCTTTCCAGAGCATGATGCCTACCTTTGTTATTGCCTTTGCCATAAGATTGTGATTATCTAGCTACCCTGTCCCAGACTTGATATGTATTTTGTTAATCTTTGCCTTACCAAGCATAAGAATGGACAGAGAAGAGGTTGGAAGAATTTAATTTCTCTGAATCATTACATGATTGAACAAATTAACCAATAAAATAAGAAGGTCAGATTGAAAATATATGCTTTCCATTGAAGGAGGTATGGCTGCAGACTCAGAATCATGATTGTTATTAGATGCTGTGGAGCTGGGTCCCACTCATAGTGACCCTCATAGAGTTTTCAATGGCTGACTGTTTCAGGATTGTTTCAGGAGTGGATTGACACGCCCTTCTCCCATTTTTGTGGTGCTGGAGATTAAACACAGGGCCTCAGAGAGTGCATTGCAGCACTCTACCAACTGAGCTAAACTCAGGTTAGTATTGAGTGTGGTGAAAAGTAGGACGTGTGGCCTAGCTGGAGGAAATAGATTACTTGGGAGATGTCATTGGGGATACAACCCATCATGGTCCCTTCCTATATTTTCCTCTGTCTTCTCTCTGACTACCATGATGTTCTGCCCAAGTGCATGAAGGTAAGCAATCATGGATTGAACCCTTTGAAATTGTGAACCAAAATAAACACTTTTTCCTTTGAATTTCTTTCTTTTTAACTTTCTTTTTACTTAATTTTTAATGTATAATTTAATTGGTCTCATTATGACATTTCTATACATGCATTTCATTGTACATTGTCTACATTACCTTTTCAGGACCCTCCTCCGCCATCCCTTCCCTTCCAAATAATGGTCTCCTTTTGACTTGTATGTCTTTTCTGTGAGTATATCTATATACATAGAGCTCAATTTTACCATAAGGGCAACATATGTGATGTTTTCTTTTCTTTTATCCTATTTACCCTTTCTTCTTGTCCCCTTTCCCTTTTCTTTATTCCATTATCTTTCCCTATTTAAATACTCTCTGCTTTCATGATCTATATGTTATATTAATGAAAATATATTGAAGTATAACATTCACATTGGATTGAGGTTTAGTTCTGTTAGTAGAGTACTGCACTTCACTCTCTGAGGACCCAAGATCAATCCCCAGCAACACAAAAACAGGAGGACATGGCAATCCATTCCCAAAGCAATACTGAAGCAATCAGCCATTGAAAACCTTACATGGGTTATGATGAGTCAGACCTGACTTGACAGCACCTAACAAAAACATCCACATATAAGTTTCTTGAAAGTTCTTTATGTCAGACATTTGATCACAGTCACCTCAAACTAACTAATATATACCCTCATATGATTGCCATACCTCAGAGAGCATACTTAGTTCGTGCCAGTGACTCCTTCTCAAAGAACTGAAATCCAGTTCTGTGGAATTCTCTTCCATAGTTCTCATTTTAATAATTCTAACACCTCTCTCATTTTTCTCTTCCCCTAGGAAGGATACAAGCCTGCAGCCATAGCCCTGTGGCATCCAATCCCGTCAGATCTCGGAAGCTAGGCAGGGTCGGGCCTGGTTAGTACCTGGATGGGAGACCGCCTGGGAACACCAGAAGATGTAGGGTTGGGAGAAGGACCTGGCAACCCCCTCCCAAAAATCAATCTGCCATTGAAAACCCTATGAACAGCAGAGAAGCACTGACAATAGTGTTTCCCCTGTTGTACAGAGGGTCTCTATGAGTCGGATACCGACTTGACGGCACCTAACAACAACAAACAACAAGGAAGGATACATCTATCCTTTCTTGTTCTGAAAAAAAAAATCTTCTGTCTCCCTTTTCAGAATTCTACAATATTTTTAAACATTTTCATACTAAATACCATCTTCTTGAGTAGCTCACTGGTTTCCATCTCCCAACTGGACCACTTCTGATAATAGGTACCGTGCGTTTGTTGTTGTTAGGTGCCATCGAGTCAAGTCCAAGTCATAGCGACCCTACGTACAGCAGATCCAAACACTTGCCAATTCTGTGACAAGCAAACGATCTTATTCATGTTTAAGCCCATTGTTGCAGACACTGTGTCAACCCACCTGGTGGAGGGTTTTCCTCTTCTGCGTTGACCTGCCACTCTCCCAAACATGACGTCCTTCTCCAGGGATTCATCTCTCCTGACTACATGTCCAAAATATGTAAGGCGCAGTCTGGTCATTCTTGCTTCCAAGGAGCACTCTGGTTGCACTTCTTCTAGGACAGATCTGTTGGTTCTTTTGGCAGTCCATGGTATATTCAATAGAGGTCTCCAGCACCATAATTCAAAAGCATCAACTCTTTTTCTGTCTCCTTTGTTCAATGTCCAGCTTTCACAACCATATGACGCTACTGAAAATACCATGGCATGAGTCAGACGCACCTTTGTCTTCAACGTGACATCTTTGCTTTTGAATATTCTAAAGAGATCTTTTGCCACAGGTTTTCCTAGAGCAATGCGTCTTTTGATTTCTTGACTGCTGCTTCCATGGGTGTTGATTATAGAGCTAAGCAAAACAAAATCTTGGACAACATCAATCTTTTCTCCACTGATTGTGAAGTTGGATGCTGACCCGGTCTTAAGGATTTCTGCTACATTGATGTTTAGTCGTAACCCATATTGAAGGCTATGATCTTTGATCTTCATCAGTAAATGTTTTAAATCCTTTTCACTTTCAGCAAGCAGAGTTGTGTCATCTGCATAACGCAGGTTGTTATTGAGTCTTCCTCCAATCTTGATGCCACATTCTTCCTCATAAAGTCCAGCTTCTCGGATTATTTGCTCAGCGTATAAATTGAAGAGATAGGGTGAAAGTATACAGCCCTGACGCACACCTTTCTCAACTTTAAACCAGGCAGTGTTTCCTTGTTCTATTTGAACAACTGCCTCCTGGTTCATGTACAGATTTCTCATGAGCACAATTAGGTGTTCTGGTATTCCCATTTTCCGAAGTGTTATCCGTAATTTGTTATGATCCACACAATCAAATGCCTTTGCATAGTCAATAAAACATAGATAGACATCTTTCTGATATTCTCTGCTTTCAGCTAATATCCACCTGACATCAGCAATGATGTTGCTGGTTCCCGCCCTCTTCTGAATCCCACTTGATTTTCTGGTAATTCCCTATTTATATACTGCTGCAGTCACTTCTGAATGATCTTTAGTAGAATTTTGCTGGTGTGAGATATTAATGATATTGTCCAATAGTTTGCACTTCAGTTGAATCCCCTTTTTTGGGAATAGGCACAAGTATGGATCTCTTCCAGTCAGTTGGCCAAGTAGCTGTTTTCCAAATCTGTTGGCATAAACATGTTAACACCTACAGTGCTGCATCTGTTTGTTGAAACATTTCTATTGGTATCCCATCAATTCCTGGAGCCTTGTGTTTACCAGTTCTTTCAAGGATGCTTCCACTTTGTCCTTCAATACCATTGGTTCCTCTTCATATGCAACTTCTCGGAATGGTTGGTCATCTACCATTTCTTTCTTGTATAATGACTCTGTATAGTCTCCCCTTCTTCTTTCGATGTTTCCTGCATCATTTAATATTTTTCCTGTAGAATCTCTCACTACTGCCACTCGTGGCTTGAATTTTTTCTTCACTTCCTTAAGCTTGAGAAACACGGAACATGTTCTTCCCTTTTGGTTATATGCCTCCAGCTCCTTGCACATATCATTATAATATTTGACTTTGTCTTCTCGAGCTGCCTTCTGAAATTTTCTGTTTAGTTCCTTAACTTCATCATGTCTTTCTTTTACTTTAGCTGCTTGACATTCAAGGGCAAATTCTACTGTCTCTTTTCACATGTAATTTGGTCTTTTCTTTTTCCTTGTCTTTTTAAGAACTTTTTGCTTCCTTCTTGAATGATATCTTTTATGTCATGCCACAGCTCTTCTGGTTGCCTATCATTTGTGTCTAATGCATTAAACCTATTTTTGAGGTGGTCTCTGAACTCAGGTGGGATATACTCAAGGTCATACCATGGGTCTTGTATACTTGTCCTAATTTTCTTCAGCTTCAGTTTGAACTTGCATATGAGAAGTTGATGGTCTGATCCACAGTCAGCACCTGGTCTTGTTTTGACATTTTGTATAGAGCTTTTCCATCATCTATTTCCACATATGTAGTCAATTTGATTCTTATATGTTCCATCTGGTGATGTCCATGTTTATAGTCTCCGTTTATGATGTTGAAAAAATGTACCTGTAATGAAAAGGTCATTGGTCTGACATAATTCTATCATGCAATCTCCAGCTTTGTTTCTGTCACCAAGTCCATATTTTCCAACTATCGAGCCTTCTTCTTTGTTTCCACCCTTTGCATTCCAGTCAGCAGTGATTATCAGTATGTCTTGATTGCAGGTTTGATCTATTTCAGATTGCAGAAACTGATAAAAGTCTCCCCTTTCTTCATTTGTGGCCTTAGTGGTGGGTGCATAAATTTGAATAATAGTCATATTAACTGGCCTTCCCTGTACGTGTATGGATATTATTCCATCAGTGACAACATTGTCTTTCATGACAGATCTTGAAATGTCTTTTTTGATGATGAATGCAACCCCATTTCTCTTTAGTTTATCATTCGCAGCATAGTAGACCTGATGCCTAGAATGTCAATGTTTATGTGCTCCATTTCTCTTTTAATGATTTCTAATTTTCCTTGATTCATACTGCATACATTCCATGTTCCAATCATTAATGGATGTTTACAGTTGTTTCTCCTCATTTTGAGTCGTGCCACATCAGCAAATGGAGGTTCTTGGGGCTTTAGTCCATTTCCGTTATCATGGTAGTCTCTACTTTGAGGAGGTAACTGTTCCCCAGTAGTCTTCTGAGTGCCTTCCAACCTGGGGGGCTCATTTTCCAGCACTATATCTGACAGTGTTTCCTTGCTATTCATAGGGTTTTCAGTGTCTAGTCATTTTGGGAGTGGTTCGCCAGGTCCTACTCCCTAGTCTGTCTTAGTCTGGAAGCTCAGCTGAAAACCTGTCCACCATGGGTAGCCTTGCTCATATCCGAGGTTACGGTGGCAGAACTCTCAGCCTCATCGCAACACACAAGCCCCCACAGTGTGGCAAAGTGACAGATGTGTGTGGGAGGTACCAGGTAGGATTGTGGCATATATGAACTATCACATTTATAAGGTTGTAAATTCAATGCTTATTGTGTTTTTGTTGTTGGGTGCTGTCGAGTCAGTATCCGACTCATAGCGACCCTCATTGGATTTTCAATGGCTGATTGTTTTTGGGATTGCCTTGGGAGTGGATTGCTAGGCCTTTCTCCAATGCTTATTGTGTAGAAGTGATTTATGGAGTAGATTATTGTTTATTATTACTGCTTTGCATCTTATCATGATAAAATATACATAATGCAAAATTTACTATTGTATGTGTGCTTTTGAGTCCACAAGCCAGTGGCAATAAGTGTGTTGACATTATTGTGTAGCTATCACCACTGTTCATGTTAAGGACATTTTCATTGTTCTAAACTAAAACACTATACAGATTAAATAATTTAGTCCTATTGTCCTCACCCTCCCTAGTAACTGCTATTCTACTTTATCTCTAAATTTGACAATTCTAGATATTTTATATAAGTGTAAATTCAACATTTGTTCTATCATAATTCAACTAACATTATATTTTCAAAGTATACAAATGTTTAAGCAAGTACCAGAATTCTATTCCTTTTAAAAGGTGAATAATATTCTTATATGCATATACTAAAAGGAAGGCCCTCTACTAGATGAATTGACACAGCACCTACAACAATTGGCTTAAGCATAAAAAAAGATCATGTGCATGGCAGTGTCAAGTAGTGTTTAGCTCCATTGTACATAGGGTTGCTATGAGTTGGACTTGACAGGATGGCACCTAACAATAACAGCAGGCATATACTACTCTTTTCTTATCTATTATAAAGTGATGTTGGTGGATATTTGCATTGTTTCCACCTTGTGATTATTATAATGGTGTTATGAACAACATCGTACAAGTATTCCTTCAATTCCTGATTTCAATTCATTTTTCTTTTTTTTTACAGAAATTTTTTCCTAGCATTTTTTTGTTAGTGTACAACTTAATGGGTTTCACTATGACATTTCCATACATGCATATCATTGTACATTGCTCATGCTCCCTTGTCCCATTCCTCTCTCATAACCTCCTTTCCCTAGATGACTCCCTTCTCTCCATTCTTGTTTTATCATTCAAAACTTTATAACAGAAATACTGTGAGGATCTGAAAGACTGAATAGATGAAGTTGGTAGCTTAATTGATGGTGTACTTACTGTAATTCTGACACCTCTGCCACCATTATTATGTTCCCTGGGATAACAGAAAAACACTTTGTTTTGGCTGTGTTTACATAGAACAGAAAATATAGCAGTAAAAAATGTAAGTAATAATTGTCAGTAAATTTGGAGGGAGGGTATAATAGACTAAAAACATGAGATTTAAAAAAACCCACATCTAACACCCAATCCACTTTTACATTTTTCTTTCCTAATTGACCACACTCAACTTGGTCTGATAAAAGTTATTGAGTACCCCAAAATGCACCAAGTTCTACCTTATGTACAGACTTAATTAGTCATGAACATTGTCTATCTCCCCCTCTCCCATCCCCAGAGATCACTATTAGATAATATCAAAATGACAACTTTAATTTATTGAGGTATGTCTAGGATGACTCATTGTGTGGCTCACAGGAAATGTCCCACTGCACTGACTATCTGGGTTCCACATTTATAATCTACTTCAGTATAACTGGTCATCTCTTCCCATCCTGCATCCATATGGCAGGTGCTATGATACTTTTTCTGGGCTTTGGGAAGATGCAAGAAGATGAAACAATGTTTTTTAAAGGATTCAGAAATCCTCTGAGAGAGGTCATGGTGTTTGCTTAGGAAAGTGCCTTGGAAAGATTCTTGAGGTGGTTGACACCATCCTGACATTATGGGTTTACATGAGTCTAGCAAATAAATAACTAAACTCTTTTGGACAGAAATTATGGAATGAAAGCAAATAGCATACAGAAGGACAAAGAGGACATAGGATCAAAGGTGAACAAGAAAGAAAGAGGAGAATGAACATTGACAATAAAAACCTAATGGAAATTCTGAAACAATATAATTTTTAAGGGGTGTGTGTGCAATAGAAATATAAATCTCTACAATAGAAATCTGTTTTGTCATTTGATTCCTCAATAAAGCAACCACCCATCTACAAGCCTATCTTGGGACGCTTGTGTTTCTCTCTTCTTTTTGACAATCTAAAAAGGGAAAACTGTGGCTTCCACTTCTAAGTTGATCCAGTGTAGAACGGGGAACTATCACAGTACAGAATGAGGAAATATGCCCTAAATGTTCCCAGTGGAAGCAGGTGCTCACAGCCAAAGGGGTTTTTGAGAAAAGAAGACTCTGGGAAATTCACAAAAATATTGGAACACCTATTAGAATTGCTAACTATGACGTAGATACTGGGAATATTTAAAGACCTACCTGACTCTGCACATCTTTAACATCTAAGAACACCTATGCTCTCAACATAATATAGTATGAAAGGTAATGATAAAGCCTGGGCTTTGGATCTATTCAAAATTAAATTATATTGCTATGTCTCCTTAAGGGTTTTGGGGCGTATTACTTAACCTTTCTAAGATTTAGTTCTCTCACCAGCTACATTGATAGTATCAGCTATAGTTGGGTGTGGGATGTATGCCTATATTCCCAGCACTCAGGAGGTAGAGGGTAGAGGATCAAAAGTTTGAGGCCAGCTGGCTTATATAGCAAGACCCCATCTCAAAAAACCATATATGAAGTTGGATGGTGTTATGATCAGCTTTAGTTCCATGAGAAAAGCCACACTGAAAATCCCCAGCAGTGTGTAAAGAATTGCTGCTGAAGCCCTAGTGACATGAAAATGAATCAAACTGTTCCTGAAATCGACTCTGTCGCTCCCTTTTTAACATACATGATAAAACAGACTTTGGCTATTGTTAATTTATTACACAACTCCACTGGAAATGGGTATTCTATAACCAATAGAGAAAGGCTATTGTTTTTAATTTCCCACAACCATTCTGGTAATAGAATACCTTATCTCATTTTGGGAATTATTCTTTCCAAATGGGAATATGGTCCCACCTCCTCCACAATTAGGACAAATCAGATCCCTTTTCAAAGTCTAATACACACACACACACACAAGGTGAGAGTGTCATTATGCATTTTGCTAACTAGAGAGATATTGGAAGGCTGGAACTTCCCTATGGTCTAGTTTGTACTAATATAAGAAAATCTATGTAATAATTAAGCTAACAAATTTAAAACAGCATTGGATGTGGAATAATTGGGACTTGATTAAGTCATTTGAACTCATGGACCCAACTGTGTCTGAAGTTGAATCCACTCCTTGAAGTTCCCTCCTCTGAGAACCAATGAATTCCTTTCTTGGCTCAAGGGCTTAAATGGGGGTTTCTATAAAATTTGTAGCTAGAACAACAGTAATGAAAACATTGAGTTTCACATGGAACTTTTAAATTCATTTTATGATTCCTGTTTCAGTGTTAGTTTTTTAAATAAAATAATCTACCCTCAAATTTAGTGGGTTGCAAAAAGTCCCATTTTTTTTTTGACTCTTGAATCTATAGGCTAGCCATTTGGAATGAGCTAAACTGGATGGCCCTTCTAATGCTACATTGGATTCCTGATGTGCCTCTTTAACTAGGCTTCCTACTTCCGGAGTTGTTGTTGTAAGATACCTTGGAGTTGGGTCTGACTCATTGTAACCCTGTGTACAGCAGACAAAACACTCCCTGATACTGTGCCATGCCTAGCACCATGTCAGTGCTTCTATGCTATTCATGGGATTTTTGATGGCTGATTGTTTCAGGAGTGGATTGCCAGGTCCTTCTCCCTAGTCTATATCACCTGATATTCCCAAGAGGTCTCCCATTCAAGTCCTATCCAGTCCTAGCCCTCCTTAGCTTCTGAGATCTAATGAGATTGGACACAAAGGTTATGTAGCTGTAGACATTTCTGGAGTCAGCCCCCTGTTATCTGACTGACAGTAGTTACTGATCCACATGATTTTTATTACCCAGTAGGGTAGATTATGATTATTCCTATGATGATTGCAGGGCTCAAAAATAAAACCAACTAATTAACTGGAAAAACAGTAACAAAAACATCAACAAAAATGAATAGAAGCCTGTAGAGCCCGTTAAGGTGAAATTAAGAGTTGGCAAATGTCTTGGCTGTATTGTCTTGGGTAAAGTAAGTCACAGGCAGGAAAGAAAGGTCCATGGGGGCAACAAAGAGGTAGGGAAGAAGTGGACTTTATCTCTTCAAGGAAAGAGGTACAGAGCCTAATTTAAAGAGGCTTGGATACAAGGAAAGGAAAAAAATATGGGCATTTTTGCTAATTATCTACTGCAGGATCCAATCAGCAATCTTTTCTTTACACTTTGAAATACTCTTGAGGTGTGACTATCTGCTAAATCTTTTCAGATCTTTCCTAACCCCGCATCTGTGAAAAACTTATCTTTTAAAAAATATAAAGACATGGTCACCACTCTTAGAGTACTTAGTGAATGAATAAATGGTCTCTTATCCACAAAACCTTGTCAATACTGTTACTGTAGACCTTGCCTGCTATTGCACCCATCTTTCTTCCCTTTGGGGTGGAGCAAAGCCATATCTATCTCCCCTCTCTATCCCTAGTGCCTAGCACTATTGTGTAAGAGCTGGCTCACTAATGTGCAAATGAACCTATTTCTGGCTAGAGTAAATATTGTCTTTTTTTCTACTGAAAATGACATACTGAGGTAGCCAGAGACTCTGTTCACTGACAAATCAGATTGCATTAGTGGTTCAGGACCACAAAAAGTACAAACCTCATTGGAGAGCTTAATCATAAGGAAATTAGCTTAGTGAATCTCCACCTAAATCAAATCAAATATCTGTTTTATGGGTCTATGAACACATATAATCATTCTTGCCACTCAGCAAGAGCCTGGGACTTGGCAACTGCCAGCAAGGCCATGAGAAGGATGATGTACTTTTATGTGTCACCAGGGACTGAGAGGTAAAAAATAAATAAATACGGCCCACATAAATGAATTGCAGTGGTTTGGTGTAACCTAATCTATTTGTGGTTTGGTACAAGGAAGAATTCAATAGGCTGTGCCAGGGAGTAGATAGAAATGAATAAATTCTTTCATTCTACTTGGAGGAATTATCTCAGATATAAGAAATCTGAGGAACGACTCAGTGAACGTTTTGCAACACTAAATTTTTCCTGTTATTGTCTGTCATATATGTATAGGTACACCTGAATACATAATTTTGCAATATATATTTTGTATGTTTTTTAATTGGACTCCTATCTGAGCATTTACCCCACGTGAAAGAGATGCTTAAAAGAATCTCTCTATCAATACTTACTTGTATGGGAAGATGGCAGGGTGGAATTTAACAATGGAGCAAAGTGAGGAGGAAAATAGGTGATTGAGGAATTCTTGAATAAGAAAAGAGATAATTTCAGACATCAACAATCTCAGTAATGAAAATTTATTTAGCACTTACTATGCGTAACATGTGGGTTACTATAAAGAAGATTCAATAAATCTCACTCATTTCTTTGAGACTTTAGTGTTGTGTCACTATGACCTCCATTCTAAAGTAGACTGCCACCATGGAAATCTGGGGTAACGATGTGGTATGGCTTGGAAGTAGTTTGTAACTACAGGATTGAGAGAGTTGGCCCTCAATATGATGATTTTAAGAGGTTGTGAAATGGTTAAGAGGTGATGCTTAGTGTGAGATAATTAGATCATTGGAGGTACTTCCTTGGCTAAGTAGGGATTATTGTAGCTCTTGTGGGAGGCCAGCTAGCTACCTTGAGAATGGGTCGTTTTAAAAACTCAACCTTGACCCCTTCCCTCTCTCTGAATTCCTTTCTTGCCATGTGATCCTTCTCACATATGTTCTCACCATGATACCATCTACCATAAGCCCTCATCAAAAGTCAAGTGGAGACAACCTGATCTTGAACTTCTTGTCTTTAAAACTATGAGCTAAATAAGCTTCTTTTTGCCATGGTACACTCTCCAGCCTGAGGCATTTTGTTATAGCAACAGAAAATGAACTAATACAGAGTGCTAATGCTATTAATGACCCAACTATTACTACCTGTACTACCATTTGTACTACTTATAATAATTATAATGAAAATAACTAGAATCATCACTTTGTGGTTTACCAAATCATATCATAACCGTTATTTTGCTTAATAGTCACCACTGTGCCATCTTGACACAAATAAGTATAAAGGAAGGTAATTAGCATGGTTAAAATCACAGAGCTACATTTAAGGAAATACAGATCTATACCACGAGCTGTTTTCACTCCTCTAAGTGTTCTATGTTAAACACATTTCAGCATTAGGAAAAAGAATAGATTGAGGTGTTAGAGTACATGTCTTCCAAAATAGGATTTTTTCTACACTGTGTTTCCTATCAGTTCAATTCAGTGAAATGAAACTCACCTAAAATTTTATAAATATAAGTTAGTTTCTTTACTATCGTATCTTACTCTTCCTTGAATTTATTCTCTTTTGCCATAGTGATGTTGTTGTTAGGTGCGGTTGAGTCGGTATCCAACTCATAGAGACCCTTTGTACAACAGGTGAAACATTATTGTCAGTGCTTCTCTGCTGTTGATAGGGTTTTCAATAGCGGATTGATTTTTTGGGAGTAGGTTGCCAGGTCAGTCCCCCAAACCTACAGCACCTATGTTCCCAAGTGGTCTCCCATCCAAGTACTAACCAGGCCCGATACTGCTTAGCTTCCAAGATCTGACTGGATAGAATGCCACAGGGTTACAGCTGCAGGCATTGCCATAGCAGTCTTTCCAAAATGTCTATTTGATCATTTCTCTATGGTTAAAAATATCCAATGGCTTCTAATTAATTCTCTACAGTTTAATAGTTCCATTTTCCTAGCAGAGCATTTAGATTCATTGATTTCTTCCTATTTCCGAGTTAACCATGACGTTTCTCACTTCCTTGATTTTGGAATCTTCGTCTTTCCTTGTCCATTGGGAAAATGACTAAGTTACTTTAAGTTTTATACTCAAAAATTATATTCATTCTCTCATTCATTAAATCAGTTACATATCCAGTCTTGCTTTTATTACTTCCTTCAGTAAACTAATGTTAATTGAACAGCAACTATGCACTGGATATCAGAGTAATTAGTAAGAATATAGTGATAAAGTGGAATGAAACAGTCTGTGATATTGTAGGACACCTCATTAAGCCATCCTAGATTCCTGCTGACCACAGTCACTTCAATCTCTGTACTCTTTTAACTCCTTTTTTGGGCATCATAAACCTAATGATTTTTTAAAATGATATTTTACCATAAAGAAGATATTTTGTGTAAATCTATTTTTCTAACTCCAGACTATTCAGCAATTCAAGGGGTAAGGTCATGATTGACCGGTTAAGGACTCTCACTCCCTAACACTGGACATTGCAGGCATTAAGAATTATATAATTATTTATTAAATAAGTTAACTATTAATATATAACTATTTATTAAATAAGTAAATAAGAATTACATAACTATTATTAAATAAGCATGGTTTGGGATTTTGAGAGAGTTTCTCAGCTCCATTTTTTAAGTTCTTCTGTGGAAACTATGTGTTCAGTGGCTCAGGCTTTCAAAGACCACATTCTGGGTTCAAATCCTGGCTTATTCATACTACTCATATGATCCTTTTATCTTTCCACTCCCACCTACCCCTTGCATAATCCTTACTATGTTATTGAACCAAGATAAGTCTGAGTATTTTTATCTGTGAAACAAAGAGAAATTACGTCCCTCCTAATTATGTTGTACAGGTTGGGATTTAGCTCAGTTGATAGAGTGCTGCCCTGTAGTCTCTGAGGTCCCGAGTTCAATTCCCAGCACTGCAAAAATGGGAGAAGGACCTGGCAATACACTCCCAAGACAATCCCAAAACAGTTAGCCATTGAAAACCCTATGAAGGTCGCTATGAGTCAGACACCGACTCGACGGCACCGAACAACAAATTATGTTGTACAGATTAAATACATTCTTCAGTGTAAGGCTCTTTCACAAGCACACCTGATAATAGTCTACAAAGATAAATAGTACTTATCAAAGAAATGGAGCCATCGATGCATTGCCACCAGACAGATTTTAAAGTAGTAGCTGCTAAATATCATTCATGTGGGTGAAGAATAGCAAAATCCAGATTTTAGATTTTCACAAAAGCAAAAATTTTGGTTATTTCCTTTTTTTGCTCTCATGTTCTGACTTTGTATATCTACTTCCTAAGGCTGAAAGCTCTTACCACAAGTGGGAGTTTTTCACACACCCCTCCTCCAGCCCCACCCTTATTTCTGTAACCCAGTTTTAAGAGGCACATCTTAAATGCCATGTGACAGTGGAGTGATGGAAATAGGTCTCATTAGTAGAATGGTCCAATTATGCCCAGCCTTACCCACGCCTTAAAAGCATAGCACCCATGTCATGGGCTATGCAGAGATTTAGGAGCTTTCAGGGTTACAATGAAGATATTTATGTTCAGGGTCATTGAAAGAGGCCTTAAATGGGAAATATCAAAGGCGGAAGATCTGTGACAGGTTTTTGTTTGCAGTGTCTTTGGGCTTCTGCTAAGTGATGACTTTCTGTAATTAAAATGAACAAAGTAAGTGTCGATGTTCCATCTTCACAATCATAGCACTTTTTCTCTCCCTTTGTTTAACTGCTTTGTTCATCTGAAACTGGTGTTAAAAAATAACAGAAATAGAAGTTGAACGTATTCCTGCAGGGCTGTATTTTTAGTAGCTCATCACTTTGTGAAAGTGGCTTGGAGCTTGCAAAGTCTAATTATGAACCTAAGAAGATGGTGTTGGGGAGGAAAGGGACATTGGAGTGGGAGTGGTAAGAAGAAAGCAGGACAGGCTTCCGTGGTTGAGCCGCTTCCTGGTAAAATCTAACTACAATTAACCAAGAGCTGCCTGATGAGCTGGATGAACACAGATTATTGAGCATGCTAGGCAAGTGTTCTGATTTTGAGCCATATCACCAAGCCTTTTTAATTTAATTTAATTTTTAAAATTTTGATACAGTCTCATTAAATAGCACAGCCTGCATCTGGCCTTGAAATCATGACCCTCTATATTTCCCAGTCACTGGGATTACAGGTATGCACCACTTTACCGGACTATCAGCACATTTTTTGACATACAAATTTTTAAATGATTGTAGAAGGAAAAGCAACTTCTCCTCTAAACCACTCCCTCAAATGATATGCTATATTCTCTGAAGATAAAATGCCTCCTGAATGAGAGAGGTCAAACTAAAGAAGACCACCAGAGGGACTGTGAACAGAATGATGACTGAAAGTACAGACAGCTGCATGGAAGGGATCAGAAGCTGACCACAGAGAAGGTGTTGGAAATGAACTTTTCATATTTTTATTGATGATCACAAAGAATTAAGCGACACTTGAATGCAATTTATTATTGGTATTGATTTATGAGTGAGTGTGGATATTTATAGCCATTTCATCTCTGCCAAGTTGTTTCCTATCATCATTTATAGTGGTTTTATGCCTGAGAGATGCTATAAGGAAAATATGCTGTCAGGTCATGAGGGATGGGTGCCATTCATCATGTTGTACTTTTGTCTAAGGGTAAACTGAGGCATTTGAATAGCGATGATAGGTCACAGGGAGATTTTGAATTAAGAACTGGGACAGAAATAAAGTAGGTCAGGTGGAAAAGAGGTAGAAAAAAATTAACTGTATTGATCTAAGTCTAAGAGGACAGAAATAGGCACTGGGAAATGTGCAAGGGAGGCAGAAACATGAACCCAACTACAATTGGACAAAAAGGTGAAGAAACTCAGGTATTGAATTGGTGAGCAGACTTTTGCTCAGAGAAGTCAGTAAGATTTGATAAACTCAGCAACACTTTTAAATACCAGATGAGAAAGATGTTTTATGTAAAAGCGGCACCACTGTGTCCTGTTCTCTGCAGTTGATTCTAAAGTAGACAGATGCCTCATTAGAATAGACAATACTTAGAGCCCAAAACTATTACATCATGATTAGCCAGTTTCAGACATGAACTCAGATGGGCACTGAATGAATGAATGATGCAAAAAAGAAAATGGGCAAAACAGAATAAAATCTGTGGTTTTGCTGTTGCTTTCCTAGTGTATCACTTATTTATTGTTGCATACAAAGCCACTCTAAGAAAACTAACACCTTTAAGCAACCCACCACCATTTAATATTTCTTATAAGCCTGTGTATGGGTTTCTTGGGTGTTCTGTTTATTTGAGCCAGCTTGATTGAGTCTAGCTGAATTTGTGCATGTGCATGGGTGAGCTAGCAGCATGGCAAAACGGAACAGGTCTAAGGCCTTGTGCAGATGTTTTGCAGTGACTGGCCGTTGATTGGTACAACCGGGGTGACAGGGCCACAATCCTCTTATCTTGAAACCTGGGCAAGGTCACCCAGGTTGCTCACAGGGCAGTGGTAGAGGACTAAGAGAGAGTGATAACATGTAAGTCTCTTGATTCTTCTATATTCACTGATGCAAGTCCAGATTCAAAGGGAATTTGAATAGAATCTACCTCTTGATGGAAATTGCTGTAACATCCCCTGAAAAAAAGGTGGAGAGACAAACGATTGCTGTTTTTATTTTTCCTCATAAAGCCATCCACTACACCTGGATTGATTTTCTTGACTCTCAAATCCTGATAAAGATCGTTCTGACAAAACATCTGTATGTGGCCCAAATGGAAAGACTGAGCCAAATGAATGCATCAGTTGAATTAAAAAATACACAAAATTGCATTTATGTATGCATTCTAATCTGGATCATATAATTAAGTCCCACCAAGACAGAATTTACAAGATTATATACACAGTATTTATAATCTGACAACTTAAATTTGTTTGTTTTCTTATTTACCATTCACTAATTCTTATGTATACTCTATAATTCTCAGTTTTCTAGTCCAAAGTGTTAATCATATTATGGGGATAACAGGAAGGAGTGTGTTTTTAATCACAGTGCTTTGACCAGAGTAAGTTGTTGGTATGTGTTGGTTATTGTTGTTATACTTAAGGATGATACTTTATAAGAATATAAGTGGTGTCCTTATGCACTCTAATGTGACATAAGTACAGTCTTTTTATTGTAATTTTTTCATCTTAATGATTTATACCTTGTGTAATATGAAATTTTTCTGTATATTTATAATATCAAACTTTTCAATATCCAGGATCCATGTTCTTCATATATGAAACACAAATTGATAGGACTTATGATCATTTTTTATTAATCTTGACTGATGAAGTCTTGGAGAGAGCAAAATCATCCCTCCTTTTAAAGTCTGAGATGACACTTTCCCACCAGAGCCTGTAGATTAACCTGAATATAGGCGAGAGCATAGGGCTGCATATAGACTTGAAATCAGATCCTCTTGTGTTTCTAGACTGTTTATCTGCTTTATGGGATGTGACTTCCTGGCTCCCCAGAAAGAGCAGACACATTGAAGGGGCTCAGATTCCATCTGCCCACAAAGCTGATGGCAGCAAAAACAGAAGAGAAGCAGGAAAGAGAGAGCATTGCTGAGGAATTGAACCATAATGAGAGCCATAGTGCTTTCTTATTTGTTCTCACATGGCCCATGATTCCAAGATGATCATGCAGTCTGGTAAGAAAAAAGTAGATTTTCTATTTCAGTAAGTAAAACTCAATTATTTACTAAGATAGAATCTGAGGCTCTGTAGTGTTAAGTAACTTGTCAAAATTAAATTCATGGCAAGAATTCCTACGAATCCAGGGTCTTAACTTCTTCAGTGAAAACAAAAATTAGGAAAAATCACAGTTAAAGAAATTCATGTTTTTATCTCCTTGTCATTGTAGAGCTTTTATCAGTGCTTGTGATAGTGCTTAGTCTCTTTTAATATATGTATGTGCTTAGTCTCTTAATTTATGTATGCACATGTATAAGTGTGTGATGTAGGGTGTGTGTGTGTGTGTGTGTGTGTGTGTGTGTGTGTGTGTGTTTGAGAGAGAGACTTCCTAACTGTAGGGTAATTCAAAGGACATGAGCTGGGTGTCTAAAGATATAGCTCTACAACTTACCATATTTACCATTTTAGATAATGACCTTGACCATGATTTTACCCACATTTCTTTATGGATGGAGCTGAGGTGGGTGGGTGGTTTCATTTATTTTATTTTCTCTTTTTTATACATCTATTCTATCTTCCTATCTTGCTAGTTTTTTGTAGTTAATAATCCTTCTTGTTTTTGAGGATAGTGGATGTATATGAAGATTTTAAGTAAACCGCAGAGACCAGCCTGAAAGCAAATGATCTACATTATTACTACCCAAAACATGGCCTGTAAATTATGGCATTACCTAGGGTTAGTTAGTGATAGAGATATTCTGAATTATAGTACCTACTGAATTGTAATATCTTCATTTTAATAAGATCTTCAGATAGGGTAGGTGAGAATTTCTGAGAGACACTGGCATATACTGCTTGAATATGATGTATATATTTTAAATGAACAGCTACACATGTGTGCACAGCACTGTAGTTATGTGCATACAGGTACTCTTCCTCGATAGAAGGCCTATGATTTTCACAAGGCCTCAGATAGATAGGGCAAGCAACATATACTTATTTAAAAACCAAATATATCATGGTTTTTCAAATTCATGGAGATTTCTCTAGAATTAGAGAAAGTTTAAGTTTACTCAATATATAATGGGGAAGTTTTGTCAAAAAAAGCATACAAGGAGATGTAGAAGGAACAGGATCAGAAGGAGGAGGAAGATTAAAGAAAGAAGGATAAAAAGGTTAGAAGGGAGAAGAGAAAGAGAATGGGAGGTGAGAGAGAAGAAAGGAGAAAGAATCAGGAGGAAATGGGTTGTAAGAAGAAGAACCCAAGTAATTAACCCCCAGACCTGGAATAGATGTTGAATGTCATAGAATTTAGTTGAAATGATATTGGCATGGGAACCTCTAGTCCCATTGAGCCTTGCCTCTAAGTAAGAATCTCTGAGTAACAACCTGAAAGTCAACTCCCTTTTGAACATCATTCTCCGTGTCTGCAAGATAAGGATGCTTAAGTATGATCCTACATTCTCCTTTGGTTTTAGAATTTGGTACATGATTTCTCCTCTTATTGAATTTTGGGGCGAATCTCCAGTCCAGAAGCAAAAGGTTTGGTCTCTTCTCATTGTTCCAATCAAGGGGTAGAACACCTATTACTCTCAGAGTATGATTGTGGAATTGAAGTGTTTATATTTTAAACACAGTTTGGATAACATAATGTCATGTTCTTGTGTAGACTTGAAATTTAAGTACATGAAGAAACTAAATCTTTTAAATTAAAAAAGGGGGGTGTTATATTCTAACCCAATGGTAGTAGACAAGAAAAATCAAGTTTCTCCTTAGAGTTTGAGATGTGAAATTAAGAAAAGAAGACAAAGCCAACACAATAGGATAAAGTTACCAAAGCACATTCCAAAGAACACTAGTTCAACAGCAAATCAGTGTTAGAAGAGAAAAGAAAATTCTTTACTTGTATCTCCAGAAAATGGAGTTGAAACAATGTAAATAGCTTTTGGCTTTTCTGCAGAATTTCTTAGAAGCTTTGTTGTGCAATGTCAATTATTAAAAGGCATAGGACACACACCCCTTCTTAAGTTGACTTCATCATGAGCATCCTTTTATTTGTCAACGTTATGCCCAAGAAGAACTAATTTTGAGGAATTTCATGTCACTTGAGGGAAGTCACTTATCTCTTCAAGTCATTTTCTCTTTCTGTGCAAATGAAGATGCTGGGTTAGAAATCACTAATGTTCTTTTCAGGTATAAAATGGTACAGTTAAATAAAGCTTAAAAATATCATTAGTTGCACTTGAGATAAGAATGGGTCAGTGCAAGATAGCGAACAGGATAATAGGTCTGTCAGTTTGTGTGGTACAGATGATCAATGGTACGGAAGACCAGAAATGCTGGATATAAGCGTGGGATGAGGCTGTTAGAACACACTGGCCTTCTAAGTAAAGGAGGGGCAAAAGGAGAGGAATTTTAAGAGTCCAGAGCTTTAAATTGAGATATGGGAAAAGAGGAAATTAACATTAGGACATTTTTAGTCTCCTGTGGCAGAACCCAACTTGAACAAGAAAGGGAGAAACATTTAATAGAATGATATATTTAGAGGATATATCACATGACTATGGAAAGGGAAGGATGCACATAAACTTGGGGCCAATTAGAACCAAGACTTGAATCAGTATCACAATGTTTGCTCTGTCCTCGTTATATGTTGTTGTTGTTGTTGTTGTTAAGTGCCATTGAGTTGGGTCTGACTCAGAGCAACCCAATGTACAACAGAACAAAACACTGCTTGACACTGTACCATGTGTAGCACTATGTCAGTACTTCTCTGCTATTCATAGTGTTTTCAGTACCTGTGAGGTAACTAGTCCTTCTCCCAAGTCTGTGTCACCTAGTATTCCCAGGAAGTCTCCCACCCAAAGATTAACAAGGCCTGACCCTGCTAAGCTTCTGAAATCTGATGAGATCAAATGCTAGAGTAGTATGGCTGAAGTCATTTTCTTTATATGTTGTTTTTATGTGTTGTCAACTTGGATCTGACTCTTTATATATCATATATATATATACACACACACGTATCTGTATATGTATTGTATATATAATACATATACATATACATATAATGTGTATTCTCTTCTGCTGTAGAATATATAGATATATTCAACTGCATATATATGTATATGTTTGTATATGTATGTGTGTGTGTGTATATACACACACACACACACACACACACACACACACACACACACACATATATATATATATATATATATATATATATATATAGAGAGAGAGAGAGAGAGAGAGAGAGAGAGAGAGAATATTGTATATTCTCTTCTGGTGACCAACAGAGAACTCACCTAACAGCAACCCATGATCCTCATATCCCTTTTCTTATTAGCAAGAAAGGATTAAATCTCTTCTTTTATTTTTCTTTTATTTTCAGGTCAGATTCCTCTGTGGAGTACTTCTGACTGACCTGCTTGGCTCAGATACTTTCTTCAATTAGTTATATTGAGCTTTTTTTTTCTTTTAGTATAGTAAGTTTCCTTCTCTTAAAAATATTTATAACTCTTTTAATAAAATAAGTTTCTAATTTATTCCATGTGTATTGAAGCATTACTTGAAGAAAATGTACTTGAAAAAATGTTCTGGTTAATTACTGCTGGGTAACAAATTACCTTAAAATTTACAATAATAATTTTATTTTCTCATAGATTTGCAAATTAAGGATTTGAGAAGGGTCTGGCTTAGCAGTTATCGTATGTGATCTTCTATGAATTTGTAATTCATTGTTGGCTATAGTTTCAGTCATCCAAAGATTTGACTGGTCTGGACATTGCAGAGTTCACATTAGACTGTTGACCAGAACATCTGCCTCATGGGCTAGAGGTAACAGGAGGTTTTATACCATAGTAGCTGTGTTCTGATAAGGGTTGTTCAGGAGAAGAGTGTTCTAAGACAGCAAGGCAGAAGAGTATGCCTTCTCTGACCTCACTTCTCACACCAAAGCAGTGCCACCTCTACTTATTTCTGTTGGTTACAATAAACCGCTAAGCTGGACATGGTCATACATGCTTGTAATTTCAGCACTTTGGAGGCTGAGGTAGGAGAATGATATATTAAAGGTCAGCCTGGTCTACATAGCGAATGCAAGGCCAGAGTGAGGTACCTAGTGAGATTCTGTCTCAAAAAACCAAAGACTGACAGTGTAACTCCAGTATGTGTATAGCCCTAGGTTCTATCTCTAGCACCACAAAAAATAAAACAATATGAACCACCCACCACCACGATCAACAAGAATGACAAAGTCTAGCCCAAGTCTGAAGGACTACAATATATATTCCTCCTCCATTTGTCAAAAATGTGGACTTGTTTAATTTGCCACAAAAGGATTCCATAGGCTTCACTAGGCTGTCAAATATGTTCATTGCATAAAAGCTGTTGAGAACATCTGCTCCAGAGTGTGTATTTAAGTAAACAATATTTGGTAAAAGAGAAAAACTATTCCCAATTAATATTAGATTTAGAGAGTATCCAACATAGCTGATAGCCAGCTACTGAATCATTATGAATAGAGTTTCCAGGTTGTATTGCTCCATCTTTGTCAAAACCAGAAAAAAAAAGAAGGAAAAAGTTTACTTAACCTTGATGGGTCAAAATTGACAGAACTGAGCTTTGCCCCTAAACCAGAAGAGTAAGTGACGAGTTTTATAATAGTGAAAGCATCTTGCTTATGGGGAGTTAAGACTTGTCTTTCTCTGATAAATATAATTAAAAGAGATAGGAAAGAAACATGAAGAGGGCCTCTATCACTTCTCACATGAGCTGTAGTGATGGATCAAAGAGATGGGAACTGACAACTTCCATCTCTGGGATACTCAGAGTAGAAATATAGTCAATAAGACAGCATGTTCATCCATGTGCAAGGCCTCTTCCTGTATCTGAGAAGAAAGATGAAAACTGACGGAACCCTTCACTAATTCCCCACTTCTTTCCACCTCACCTCTTCACACAAGTGGAAGAAGCATTTGGGTGAGAAAGACTGGAAGTTTGTATCTATGGGAGCTTTGGGTGAGATTTTTTTAATCTCAATATCTTGCTAAGGATTTTTGATTGTTCATTTATAGCCTTCGTCTAAGAGAACCTAGAGGACTCATCTTGGGAAGGAACAGGAATTCCTTAGATTAGAGGATTTGCAGACATGCACAAGAAGCTGGTACATCTTAATTGTTTTATTTAGGAGATAAAGCAATCCACCCAATATCAGAGGGAGGTATATCCCAACACCCCCAGTAGATATCTGAAAGCACAGTAGCACCATATATATATACATATATATGTATATGTATATACATATACATATATGTGTATACATACATATACACGTATGTATACATATACATACATATGTATATATGTATATATATGTATATATACATATATATATATGGTGCTACTGTGTTTTCAGATATCTACTGGGGGTCTTGGGATATACCTCCCTCTGATATTGGGTGGATTGCTTTTTCTCCTAAATAAAACAATTATATACAAATATGTATACATATGTATACATATGTATATATGTATACATATGTGTATATACATATGTATATATGTATATATATGTACATATACACATATATCCTTTATCTCCTAAATAAAACAATTATATACAAATATATACAAACATATATACACATGTATATATGTATATATACATATATACATGTGTATATATTTGTATATTTTGTATATACATATGTATATGTATATATACATATATGTATATGTATATATACATATATGTATATATGTATATGTATACATACATATATGTATATATGTATATGTATACATATATGTATATGTATACGTATATATGTATATGTATACATATATATGTATATGTATATATACATATATACATATGTATATATATTTGTACATACATATGTATATATGTATATATACATATATACATATGTATATATATTTGTATATACATATGTATATATGTATATTGTTGTTGTTAGGTGCCGTTGAGTCGGTATCTGACTCATAGCGACCCTCTGTACAACAGGGGAAACACTTTTGTCAGTGCTTCTCGTCTGTTCATCGGGTTTTCAATGGCAGATTGATTTTTGGGAGGGGGTTGCCAGGTCCTTCTCCCAAGCCTACAGCTTCTGGTGTTCCCAGGCGGTCTCCCATCCAGGTACTAACCAGGCCCGACCCTGCTTAGCTTCCGAGATCTGACGGGATCGGATGCCACAGGGCTACTGCTGCAGGCATATATGTATATATGTGTATATATATGTGTGTATATATGTATATATGTATATATATGTATATATATATATGTGTGTATATATGTAGTTTTATCCTATACATACATACCTATGTTAATCTTTCTCCTTTTCACTTAACAGAAGCTATTTACAACTTCTCCTTGGCATATCCAAATTGCTAACATCAATACTCTTGTACTTTCAGGCCATCAAACAAAATAAGGCTTACTGGATCACAAGCACTGCAATAATGCAAAAGTTGATTTGATATCAGATACCTGATGCATGACATGGTTACTAACTGACTAAGCGGGGAATAGTATTTACAATGTGAATACATTTGACAAAGGGATGATTAACTTCTCAAAGTGGGACAATGTTAGATTTTATCACACTGCTCAGACTGCTGTCCAATTTAAATATTAAATTTTATTTCTGGAATTTTCCATTTAATATTTTCAGGCCATGGTTGGCTGGGTAACTGAAACCATAGAATGCTAAACTGTCAATCTAGGAGGACCACTGTATCTTCTTCATGTGTTATAGTCTATTGTGTGTCAAAGAAACATATGACTCAGGATTCCTTTATTTACTTTGGGGGCCTACGGTGAGGCTGCTGAGTATTTTGGGGTTCAAATAATAACTTAAAGCCACATAAAAGACAAAAATAATCTTTTAACCATCTTTGAAATCCTAGTATGTGGCAATGTCTGGGGGTAGTTGGCCTTTGATAAATAATTGATGAATGAATAACTAATGGTTGAATGAAACTCTCCATAGAACTAAAAACCTTATATTCATTCCTAGGGTATAAAATACATGATGTTTTGCCTTTCCATAAGATTTTACTTACATTCTCTGTCCTCTAATTAGTTGTCCAGCCCCATATTTCTTTTGTCTTGCATGCCAGTGACAGAAGCCAACAGGTATATACCTTTTGCCTATGCTGATTCTACTCTCAAGGTGTGGACAAGCCTATTATTGACAGATGTTCAGACAGGCATCTTTGAGAAAGCAATATTTGAACAAAGACCTGAAGTATCAGATGGATTCAGCCTTAGGAAAATCTGAAAATATGAGTAGAAAACATAGTACAGGTAGAGGGGAAGGCATGTTTACAGGAGAAAGCTTAAATTCTTTTCAAGAAAATTTAACAGAAATATCACTGATGGCGCTAATGGACAGTGTCGAGCTCTGTAAGATACTGTCAAAGATGAGAGAGTTAGGTGGGGGTTAGGTCACTTAGAAACAGACTATGTAAGCTTCTTGGATCATGCTATAAGTGGAAAGAAGAATCATTTAATTGTATTAAGCAGGAGCAAGGCATTATGAGATTTGTATTTCAAAAAGATAATCTCTTGCAGAAAGACAGTGTGGGTTTGGAGAGCCCAGTTGGAAAGTGATTGCAACAGCTCAAATGAAATATGGGCTCTGATGAGGGTGATATCAATAAGGTGGGAGAGAAGTGGAAAAATTTAACACGTTTCATTTTCTTGGAATCAAAGCTAATGAGATTTTCTGATGGAATATAGGAATAAAATTTAAATGCTCAATTAATTAGAAAAGTATTTACCTTTGCTGGTAGCCAAATAGAAATTCATATACAATACTAAAATGTCATTTTGGTCCTAGCAAATTAACAAGTGCTTTTTAAGTGTAGTAAAATCCCCAAAATGAATAGTTCTTGAAAAGCAACCTGATCATCCAACAAGTGAGGATAAGTTAAATAAATTATAGGGCATGAATATGTTTAAATGCTCTGCGGCCATTAAACATGATGTTGTGGAAAAATATTTAATGACATGGAAAATGTTCATGGAAAGTTTTATCTATTCAACAACTAGCTGTTAGGGTCCATGCTTCTTGTTAAATAGCAAATGGATATATAGTGAAGGGAAATGTTCATATCTTTAAAATTGCTGCGAAATTTAACTAAGGGAAGAGAATTTCTTATTCTTAAAAAGGAATTTGTTGGGGTGAGAGGCTCTGAGGACACGCATCGTCATGACGCAAGGTTAATAAAAGAGATGACCAAACATCTTTGCAGCTAAAATAAATAGTACTCTTGAAAAAAAGATAAGTAGTTTGGGCCAGTCCCCCTTAGTGCAGAAATCAAAGAAAAAAATGTTATCATTTACAACCATGCAGGATGGACTAGTGTCCATTGATGTAGGATGACATTGCAAGTCAAAAACTTAATCAGAATATCTTAATGACCATGAGAACATAGGTCTTTCCTATTTCATAATCTAACCTTGTTAGGTATTTACAGAACGCCTGGAAATGGCTTTCAACTTTCATGGCATGGCATAGTATTTTGAATAAATTATTCAAAAGGAAGAGATCTCAAACTCGATCATTAAAACCGGGTGTCCTACTTTGGAAAAGTTAAACATATTCAAAGGATAAAGAGTTCGAATATAACCAGCACAAAGAAAGTGTCTTTATGGAACACATTATCCAATCTTATGGCCAGTAAAGGAGAAACTTCTTGCAAAAAGTCCTCATAGATGTTTGTCCACAGGTTAACTGCAAACACGTAGGGCATAAAATTTGACTCCAAAGGCAAACTTCAAGATGAATCTGAATGTCTGCTACTCAGTTTTCAGGCTCACCATTACTAAGAGAAAGCAGAAAAATTCTCCCTTTCCATATGCAGATTTCTGCAAAAGCATGGAAAAAGCTATAGTATTTGTTTTAAATTTTCTGTTTTCTGTTTTCTGTATTGCCTATGGTTCAGGCAGACCTTAAACAGAAAACCCATGGTTGGCTAACATTTTATTGTGAAGGAACCACAATGTGCTGGTACCTTACCATTACTAAACTTGTAATCTATGTTGGCTACCATTTCTAGTCATCAAGTCTGAGTAAGGCATCTTGCTTCACTTGAAGGCGCAAGTATGACTCAATCATTTTTAAGTTTGGTGAATGCAGGCACAACCCTCAAAATCATAGTTTTTAGTTTATTCATCTGAAAATATAGATAACATACTTCTCCAACTTATGAATATTTGATAAGAAATATATGCTAAAGGTCCAGTTGAACTTTAATGTCCATCCTTACACAAGAGAATAATTTTGTTAAGCTTTAGTGTGTCTATCTTTAAGCCACTAGTCTTTGCCATGAAGGCTTCCATACACCCTGAGGTTCATTCACTAACTCCATGTAGCCAACATCTTTTAAATATAAAGCTGTCTCCTCTTGTCCTTATCCACTTCACCTATCATTTTCCATTCATCCCCTTAATCCTTTAAATGGGAGGTGTTGTCCATCCACTGATTTTCCAAGACACATTATTTAAATATCTTCATAAAGTCAGCAATTTCCAACATGTATCATATTTATGTATCACAGGAATAGCTGTTGGGCACCATGCTGAGATTTCACATGCATTATTTCATTTAATCCACAATTGTCTTAGAAAGCAGATAGCATACACTTTTACATCTCCATGTAGGCTGGAGTTCTATGAAGATACAGTCAGTATATCATTCATCTCTGTATCTTCAATACGACCAAAATGGAGCTCAATAAATGAATAGTTGTTGTTGTTGTTAGGTGCCGTAGAGTCGGTATCCAACTCATAGCAACCCTCATAGGGTTTTCAATGGCTGACTGTTTCAGGATTGCCTTGGGAGTGGATTACCAGGTCCTTCTCCCATTTTTGTGGTGCTGGGAATTGAACTTGGGACCTCAGAGACTGCAGCGCAGTGCTCTACCAACTGAGCTAAATCCCAGCCCCCCAATAAACAAATTACTATCAGTAAAATAATCATTACTATTATCATGTTTACTGTTACTATTATTAATATTCATTGGGCTCTTATTACACTGATATATTGGACACTAGGCCATGCATTTTCATGTATTATCTCAGTTAGGCATAAATATCCCCTACTAAAACATGAGGAACTTGGTATTCAAAGAGGAAAATTATGTGTTTGCAAAGTCACTGGTGACAGAATCAGAATGTGGATCAAAGTCTGACTTCAAAGCCAATGAGCTCAATTGCTACACTTCATTGCCTCATGAAGGAGGATGTAGGTAGAGTCTTGGGCCATCGTTTTCTTATGAAATTAAATCAATCTAAATTCATCCATCAAAGACTCTTATCAAGCTCTGTTTTTCTGTATTACACAGAGTAACGTTTGTCTGATGATATCCCCATATCATGTTTGCTTTTGATGTTCAACAAGGTGGGCTGTATTTGCCTCTAACTGCAACATGATTTCTTTGAAGGTTTATTGTTGGGAAAGAAGTGTAAAAAGCAAACTCCCACACAGCAGTTCACAGTAGATCAAAATTCGTATTTACCTGCCAATATCCCTATCTTTAGTACACTTTGAAATACACCTAAAATAAAACAGGTTTGGGGTTTATCTCAGTTGGTAGAGTGCCTCTTCTCACTTTCTGAGGCCCTGAGTTTTATCCCTAGTGCCGCAAAAATGGGAGAAGGACCTGGCAGCCCCCTCCCAAGACAATGTACAAACAATCAGCCACTGAAAACCCTATAAATAGCTGAGAAACACGGACATGGTGCTGGGCATGGCACAGTGTCAAAGAGTGTTTCCTTCTGTTGTACACAGAGTCGCTATGAGTCAGACGTGCCTTGATGGCACCTAACAACAAAATGACAAAAGAAAGAAACCCATAGTATCCTGGTTGTTGGGAACTGCTTCCGATGGATGACTTCAAGATGAAGGTCAGTGCAACAGGACATCTGATTGTGGCTAGCCTGAAGCTTCTTTGTTTGACAAGTAATTTGCGAGTGAAGGTGCTTCCAACATCAGCCTAGCGTACGCATTTTGTTTGCCTTTACTACCCATAAGGAGAAAGAAGAATCTGATGAACTCTCTAGAGGAACCCAGAAACCAAGGCAAGGAAAGTGATTCTTATTGCAATAGAAACCAGGTAAAAATTTCACCAAGAACACAGGGATCTAATGGAGAAACTAACTAGAACAAAAATGTTAAATTGTCTAGGAGAAATACTTTTTCAAGCCTAATACTGGCATATGTCATCCCAAATATAGCTAATGTAGAACAGTGATTGCCTTTTAACATACAAAGACCTGTTACAATTCTTCATTTTGTGTAAATAATATTGATTTTTTTTTGTAGAATCCAATAAGGGATAGAACAGTCAAGGGCCTACTCATATAATCATTAATCCATTGGCTCATGGAATCATTCCTTCATGTGTATCTTCATTATATCATGCATTTGTAAATGGGAAGCTACATTAAAAAAAAAACTAATTTCAGAAGAAAACAAATATAAGAACCAGTTAATAGAACACATAAGCATGGAACATTATTATAAGACTTTCCAAGTTCTTGACCAGAAGCCAAGTTCTTGACCAGAAGGAAATGGAGATAACATATCAGAGTTAATGGGGAATTTAGCTTTCTACAGAGATACAGGGCTGGGATTTAGCTCAGTTGGTAGAGCGCTGCTCTGCAGTCTCTGCGGTCACAAGTTCGATTCCCAGCACCACAAAATGGGAGAAGGACGTGGCAACCCACTCCCAAGGCAATCCCGAAACAGTCAGCCATTGAAAACCCTATGATGGTTGCTATGAGTTGGACAGGACTCCACAGCACCTAACAACAACAGCAACAACAACAACAACAACAACAACAACACAGAGATACATTCCCTGTCATAGAAAGAACATTCCAGAACATAACAGAGTTACTGGGAAATAATAATTTAGAAATTTCTTCATGATTCCAATATTTGTCCTAGGAATCGTGGGCTAACATAAGGTCTGAAATGATGTTTCATGTCAAACTGTGAGCTTCTTAGAGGCAATAAAAAGAAAATCATGATATGATGTATTATAAAAGGAAATGGGAATTTTAAATTTTCCATTGGGAGAAAAATAATTCAGGCTACTATGTGTTTTGAGAAAAACTGATTACTAAAGCACCTAAGCATTCTAGAAGACATCCAATAATTAGTAAAAGTAGGCATGTGGGAGAATATACATTGTTGAATTTGTAACTTTAATTTTCACAGTATCTATAAAATTTGACAAAATAGTACAAACACTACCCATAAAATCATCTTCCAGATTTGGGAATTTTAACATTTTTGCCATATTTAGTTTGTCTGAGTTTTACTTAACTATTCTAAGGAATGGGCTAGGATTTAGCTCAGTTGGTAGAGCGCTGCTCTACAGTCTCTGAGGTCCCAAGTTCGATTCTCAGCACTACAAAAATGGCAGAAAGACTTGGCAATCCACTCCCAAGGCAATCCCCAAACAATCAACCATTGAAAACCCCATGAGGGTCACTATGAGTTGGATATGACTCCATGGCACCTAACAACAATAACAACAACATTCTAAGGTATGTCCGCATCCATAGCACCATGGCATCTGATCCCACTGATCTTAGAAGCTTAACCAGGTTTGGTCTCATTAGTCCTTGGATGGGAATATCAGGTGCTGCAGACTAGGGAGAAGGACCTGGCAGGCCACTCTTGAAACAATCAGCCATTGAAAACCCTATGAATAGCAGAGAAACATTAACAACAGTGCCAGGCATGGCACAGTGTCACAGAGTGTTTCATTTGTTGTACATAGGGTTGCTGTGAATCTGAATCAACTTTATAGCACCTAACAACAATTCTAAGGTATGCTAAAGATAATGTCATTTTACCTTTAATGTTTTTCATATACATTCTGAAAGAATAAGGGCATTTTCCTTGACAACCTGAATATTATTATCATATCAAAAAATTAAAAATCTTATCCATCAAATATCAAAACTTTACTCAGAGGCAATGATTGTTCTCCAAAGTATATTAAAAAGAGTATCATATGAAAAAGCATGCCTAGATTAAATTTACAATCTTTAGGATCCCTGAAACACCACAATTCGAGGAATTAGCAATGATTACCTAGGGTGGAAATCTCCTAGCCAGCTAAATATGGCAGAACCAAGTAGACAAATATTGCTGTCCTTCTGTATAACTGAAATGAATTTTACCAATAATGGACAAGTATGCAATACAGTGGATTTTGACAGAAATATATTACCTTGTTACCACTACCCTAATCAGGCTATAATCCATTTCTTTCACTTCCAGAAAATTCTCTCATATCCTTAAGGAATCACCCCACACAATACATACAAAATAGATTTGTGTCACCATAGAAAAGTTTTGTCTGTTCTTTAACTTGACAGTACATGGTTTCATGCCTCTTCAATTATTTGGCACGTAAAGTACTTTTAAATTTAGTATGTTGTTGTTGTTGTTAAGTGCTGTGGACTCGGTATCTGACTCATAGCTACCCTCATAGGGTTTTCAATGGCTGAATGTTTCAGGATTGCCTTGGGAGTGAATTGCCAGGTCCTTCTCCCATTTTTGTGGTGCTGGGAATTGAACTTGGGACCTCAGAGACTGCAGTGCAGCACTCTACCAACTGAGCTAAATCCCAGCCCAAAACTTAGTATAATGCTATTGAAATTCATCTATGATTTTTCATAGATGAATTCTTTTCTGTTTCATCACTGCATAATATTCCCTCATATGAGTATATCACATTGTAATCTCTGAAGGGACACATTTGGATTGTTGTGAGTATTTTGCTGTTGTAAAGATGCCATGGAAAGGCCTGCTTTATAGCACAGTGGCAGAGTCCTTGCCTGGTATGCATGAGACCTGGGGCTCCATCCCCAGTACTGAAAAAAACATCAAACAAAACAAACATGTATAGACTTATGCAAATAGTTTTGTATATGCACATTTTCATCTACCTTGCTACATACCAAAGAATCACTGTGTAACTAACTGTCTGTTTAACTGTATAAGAAAATGTAAATGGCTAAAATGATTTTATACGCCCACCAAATAGGAATTAGAAGTCGAGCAAATCCATATGGTCATCCACTTTTGGTTGTGCCGTTCATTTTGAGTTTTCCTATTCTATTGGGTGTATGGTGGCATTTCAGTGTCTGAACATATGTTTTCACTTTTAATTTCATAAATGATGAAGCCCTCTGACTATTTTATTCAATTTTATTTATCTTTTACTCTTGAGCTGTAGGAATCCTTTTCATATTCTAGATACAAGCCTTTAAAAGTGCATACTTAGTCCTCTTTTGTCACTTGCATGTTTGTTTTTTAAATAATGCCTTTTAATACCAAAGAATCTTAATATAATGAAATTTGGTGTATCTTCTCAGTAATTACTTTTGATGTCCCAGAAATTTTTGCTTACTCAAGATGATGAAGATATTCTGGTATTCTCGAAGTTTTATAGTTTTGCTTTGATGTTTAGGTATATGATCTCTTTCAAGTAATTTTATTTTGTGTGATGTGAGCTTGTGGTCAAGGCTCATTTTTTCCATAAAGGATATAATATTGGTCCAATATGATTTTGGAAAACTCTGTTTTCCCACTGCATTATAACTAAGTAGCTTTGATTCTTTAACTTTCTGAAAAAATCAATTAACTATATAAATGCAGATTTGTTCTATAGTTCCTCCTCTGTTCGATCAAATTCATTGATCTATTCCTAGTAAGAAAATATGTGGCTTACTACAAATTTATAATGAATCTCAGTATCAGTTACTGTAAGTCCTCCAGATCTGAACTTTAAGATTGTGTTGACTATTCTCAGTCTTTGTCTTCATAACTTTTGGGAGGAGGTTGCCAATTTCTACAACAAATGACTGCTAGAAATTTGACAGGTATGTCATTGAATCTATATACAAGTGTTTAGTGTGAACATGACATTTAGGGAGAACAAAAAGATTAAATCTTTAATGACCATGGTATATTATTTATTAAGTTTTTTAAATTGCTTTCTGCATAGTGTCTTGGTTTTCACTATAGAGGTCTTGTAATTTTCATTCCATTTTATTTTGATGTTAATTACAAATACATTTCTAAATACACACCCACAGTTATGTGCTGCTAGCATTTAGAAATACATTATTTTGTATACTGAACTTTTATCATATAAAATTACCTAGTTCACTTACTTGTTGTAGAGCCATATTCATGAATTCTTCAAAATTATCTGTGTTAAAATCATGTCATCTGTGAATAAAAAGACTTGTATTTTCTTCATAGGTTCTGTGCCTTTTATTTCTTTCCCATACCTTCAATCATTTCAGGGGATCTCCAGCATAATTTTAAGCAGAAATGCTGAAAGTAGATATTTTGAAGTTGGTCTCAATCTTAAGAAGTATGTGTCAATATTTCACCATTTAGTGTGATGCTAGTTCTGTTTGTCAGATATATGGCCTTCCTCAAGGTGAAATTTGCTTTCCATTATGACTTTAGTGATTGTTGTTATAATGGTTTGTATTTAAATTTTGCCTAATGATTTTTTTTTACATTCAATGATATAAACATATGTTACTGTTTGCTTGTATTTTGGTTTTGGTTTTTCTTTTTGTCTTTTTCGTTTTAACACAAAATTACATTGATTTTTTTTTCAGTACCCGGGGTTCAATCTTAGGGTCTTGATCATATTAGGAAGTGCTCTATCACTGAGCTGCACCCTCAGCCCTTTTTTATTTTTTCTTTTGAGACATGGTCTCATTAAGTCATGTAGAGTGCCCTTGGGTTCAAACTCCTGCCTCAGCTCCCCAAGTCTCTGGGATTATAAGCATAAATTGAAGAAAATTAACGTTCACTGTTCAACTCTTTTGGTCATGATACATTTCATTTTTTATATTTTACTAGGTAGACTTGATGCCTATAGCCATAGCCCTGTGGCATCTGATCCTGTCAGATCTCAGAAGCTAAGCAGGGTTGGGCCTGGTTAGTACTTGGATGGGAGACCACCTGGGAACACCAGGTGCTATAGGTTTGGGAGAAGGACCCAGCAACCTACTCCCAAAAATCAATCGGCCATTGGAAACCCTATGAACAGCAGAGAAGCACTGACAATAGTGTTTCCCCTGTTGTATGTAGGGTCACAATGAGTCAGATACCGACTTGAAGGTACCTGACAACAACAACAAGAGGTAGACTTGATAATATTATGATAAATTTGCATATATTCAGAATGGATATTGGTCTGAAATAAATTAATTTTCTATTAAGATTAAAGTGATTTCATAAATCAATTCTTCTCTAATTTAGGAAGGAATTTCAGTAAAATTGGTTGAATTTCACATATGATCATTAATAGGGATAATTAATGAACCTAACTGTATCTGGCATTTTCTTTATGTTGTACACTATAATTATTTTATTTTTCTTTTACATAAATAAAACATAAGAGTATTTATGTAATGACAAAATAAATAGCATATTTTTAATTCTCCTTGTGAATTATAGAAATTCCAATGGATTTATCAAACTAACTATCCTTAAGTTTTCCATGATACTTCCCTCCATCATCCTTTCAATTTCTTTAGGATTTGTACTGAGGTTTTCTCTGTAATTTATTGTCTGAACATTTGTGTTTTTTTCCCACTTTTTTGTACTTACTGTAGCTATAGTCTTTCAATTTTATTAGTCTTTTCAGAGCACGAACTTTAGTTTTTATGGATTGGTAGGCATGACACTTTTGTTTTATTGGCTTTCCCTTTTACATGTGATACTTACTGTCTTCCAGGTTTTATCACTTTAATTTATCTTTTTGGGGGGATTTTAATATGGAAAATTGCAAAGAATGGGAATATCAGAGCATTTAATTGTATTCTTGAGGAATATGTACATGGACCAGGAGGCAGTCATTGGAACAAAACAAGAAAACACTGCCTGGTTTAAAGTCAAAAAAGGTGTGCATCAGAGCTGTATCCTTTCATGATCCCTCTTCAATTTCTATGCTGAACAACTAATCCAAGATGCTGGACTTTATAAAGAAGAACATGTCATGATTGGAGGAAGACTCATTTACAACCTGCATTATGCAGATGAACCAACTCTTCTTGTTGAAAGTGAAGAGGATTTGAAACATTTACTGATGAAGATCAAAGAACACAACCTTCTATACGGATTGTGCCTCATCATCAGCAAAACTAAAATCTTTACAACTGGGTCATTATGTAGCTTTGCAATAGTTGGAGAAAAGATTGAGGTTGTCCACGATTTTGTTTTACTTGATTCTACAATCAACACTCAGGTAAGCAGTAGTCAAGAAATTAAAGGCTGCATTGTATTGGGAAAAACTGTTGCAACAGACTTCCTTAAAGCGTTGAAAAGTAAAGATGTCACATTGAAGATGAATGTGTGCCTGACTCATGCCATTGTATATTTAGTCCCATGATATGGTTGTGAAACCTGAACATTAAACAAGGGAGACAGGAGAAAAATTGATAATTTTGAATTATGGTGCTGGAGAGGAATATTGAATATATCATGGACTGCCAAAAGAACCAACAGATCTGTCCTGAAAGGGCAACCAGATTTCTCCTTGGAAGTAAGGATGGCTAGACTGTCTTTCATATTTTGGATATGTCATGAGGGACCCATCCTTAGAGAAGGACATCATGTTTGGGAGAGTGGCAAGTCAAGGAAAAAAAGGGAAAATCCTCCACTATATGGATTGACACAGTGTTTGCAACAATGGGCTTAAACATAAAAGAGATCATATGTCTGACAGAATTTGAGCATGTTTCTTTGCATAGTACAGAGGGTTGCTATGAATTGTAAGTAACTCGATGGCACCTAACAAGAATAACAATGTGGAAACTTAGATAATTTATTTGAACTATTTTCCTTTGTAATAGTGGTATTTAAAAGTAAAAATTTCCATTTTAGGACTGTATTAGCTATGTCCCCAAATTTTCGGTAATGTGTTTTTTGTTAAAATTCAGATGAAAATATTTTCTAATTTCCTTGGATTTCCCCTTTAACATATTGGTGCCTAGAAATGAGTTTCCTAATTTAAAATTGTAACTATGAAATAAACTGGGCATGGTGACACATGCTTATAGTCTCAGTTACTAGGGAGGAGGAGGCAGGAGAATTGCAAGTTGGAGTCTAGAGGCAGCCTGCATAATTTAGCAAGACCCTGTCTCAAAATTAAAAAGTAAAAAATGGGCTGAGGTTATGGCTCTCTGGTAGAACACTTGCAAAGGCATGCATGAGGCCCTGGGTTCATTCCCTCCCAGGATGGAATCAATAAACAAGCAAATAAATAAATAAGTAAAATTACAGTTATGCAATTTTTCTTGTTGATGATTGAATTCTATTGTGACTGAGAAGCATGCACTGCATTATTTTAATCCTTTAACACTCCCAGATATTTATTTTATGGCTGAGCACTGAATCCATTGCAGCAACTGTTCCATGGGCATTTAAAAAAACTCTCTCTGCCTGCACTTGCTGGATTATTGTTATTTTGATGTCTGTCATGTCAGATTAGGCCATAATATTCAAACTTCTCTATTTTTATTAATTTTTCTTTAACTTTTCTATCTACTACTGAAGTAGAAATATTAACATCACCAACTATAACTAAGTCTTAATGTTTTTCTACCATACTTCTGTCAAATATTTCTGTGTGTATACTGAAGTTTTGTTATAAGCTGTGTATGAATTTAGATTATTTGATTGCCTAACTGGTTGAAGCAATCTACTTTTCTTGGATAATATGCTTTGTCTTCAATATTATTCCTTTCTGACTGAACATAGCTGGATCAGCTATCATATGCATACTTTTTCATAAATAGGTTTCCCATCCATCCTTTCAACCTGTCTTTGTCTTCATACATAATATTTGTCTGTTGTTAACAGCACAAAGTTGTATAATTAAAATACTATGATCTGGTTTAAGTCTACCATTGTATTTATTTTCTATTTTACCCTCTTTTTTCTATTTTCAAATGTGTGTGTGTGTGTGTGTGTGTGTGTGTGTGTGTGTGTGTGTGTGTGTAGAGAAAGAACAATGTGCATTTGTGGACTTTTTGACATATAATTTAATCATTTTTAAGTGTGAGAGTTCAGTGGTATCAAGTACATTCACATTGTTGTACAACCATCAAAATATTCCTCTCCAGGATATTTTTGCCTTCCCAAACTAAACCTTTGTACCCATAAAACAAAAACTCTCCAGTTTTTTACTCTTACCCCAAGCCCTTGGCAACTACTGTTTATAGTTTTAAAATTTCTATCTTCTTTTTACATATATTTTATTTGTTTCTTTTGATATTATTATTATTATTATTATATATTATA
>VMDO01004408.1:0-126020 GCA_007922755.1 Pedetes capensis
GGGGGCCACCTGGACAACCCCAGCCCACTCCCACCCAGATGCCCACAACCCTCCCAGAGGCGCGGTTTGTGTTTCTGCCCCAGAACCCTCCCGTGGGGCCAGCTGCATCCGCAAGGCTTAGGGGAGGGGCAGAACCCCAATGAAGCCACCTCCCCAAGCCGGGCAGAGGGCTGGCCAGGGCCCAAGGCAGGGTGAGAGGCCAGATGAAGAGTGCACAGCAGTGAGATGTGGGCTTTGGAGAGGGGAGACCCTCACACACCCCACAACTCCTGGCAGCCCCCACATAGCCCTGCCCACAGGGAACAGGGAGGGGAGATTGGAGGCCAATGGTCAACACAACCAAGCCCTAAACCCCACAAAGCGGCCTGCAAGATGCAGAATGTGCTAGAAGGAAAGGGAATTGGACAGAGGATGACGACAGGCAGTGACTGGAGAAAAGGGAAGCCAGGCTGTGGCTCCCCACAGAGCTAACAGGTTGGTGTCAGGAGTCACCCTGAATGGTCTCTGTCCCCAGCCTGCATGAACGATGGCATGGATGGTGGCCGCTGGGCTCCCCAAGGAGACAGGCAGCAAAGAAAGCCCGCACCTCACTGGGCCCGCAGACCACAGGACCTTTCCCCCGGGGAACAGTGGCCAGGTGTGGGACCCCAATGAGGAGGTGTCTTACTTGGGCCGCGGTGAAGCACGGGTCCTGGCAGTGCAGGAGGAGGGGGATCCAGGCTCTCTTCACCTCCCCTTTGAAGAAATGCTTCTTGGAAATCCTGACCACCTTGGCCAGCTTCCCAAAGAGGACGAAGGCCTTGAGGCGCAGTAGCTCGCTCTCCTGTGGCCGAGACACAAACAGGACCTGGCATGCTGGAGACGGGAAGCCCAGCAAGACCCCAGCCATTTTCCACAGACCATCCACCATGCCCTGGCCCCTGCAGAGCCTTCTGGATGATTCCGTCAGGGCAGTCTCTCCTGCGGGGCTCATGAAGCAGTCGGGATTGGGCATGGCCCTAGTCTCTGGGCCCCTCCCTTCCCTGTGTGAGGGCTTGTGCCCAATCTGAGCATAGCCCACTACCAACAAAGGCCTGGATGCTACAGTGCCCTGGGAGTGCACGTGAGTTGCAAGGAGGCTGATTCTATAGCCCTGAGTCTAGCCCACTGCCAACAAAGGCCTGGACGCTGCAACTGGACACTGCAGTGCCCCGGGAGAGCACGTGAGCTACAAGGAGGCCGATTCTACAGCCCTGAGTCTCTGGAACTTGGAACAAGACATGGCTTTTATAAAATCCCATGGTCAAGCAGTGCACCCGTCAGCACCACGCGTGGCCTCCAGAGCACGTCCTTTCTTTAGGGAGCGGGAAGTGTCTGCTCATGCACTGAGAAAGCTGAGTGCTATGGTTTGAATGTGTCCCCCAAAAGTTTGTGTTGGAAACTTAAACCCCAAAATCATAGATTGGTGGCATTTAGAGATGGAGCCCTTGGCGGTAGTTAAGATTAGATGAGGTCATGAGAGTGGGGCCCCCATGATGGCGTTAGTGGTTTTATGAGAGAGACCCAAGCTAGCATACTTGCTTTGTCTCACCATATGATGCAGCCAGAAGGCTCTCACCTGACACAGGCGCCATGCCCTCGGACTTCCCAGCCTCCAGAACCGTGAGGTACATAAACCTTTATGCTTTATAAGTCATCCAACCTCGGGTATTTTGTTATAGCAACAGAAGACACAGGAAGCCTCTGAGGGAGGCTCTCACCCAGACTCACGTTGTCGAAGAAGACCCTGCACTGCTCACAGATGGATTCAAAAGAGGACCCCATGTCCCCTTCCCGGAGCTCGGCCAGGATCTTGGTCAGGGCCTCCATACCCTCGGCGATCACACTGCTGCTCATGGACCCCCGCAGGGAACCCAGACACTTCTCCAGCAAGAGCTTCCGATACTGCTTCACCTGGAGGGGTGCGAGCAGCTCCGTGTGGACCAGGGGAGCATGCCCACATGGCCCTCCGCCCCCGGGACCTGGGCTAGGCCAGCTCCGCACCTTCCTGGGGGCACCGAGGGCCATGTTGCCCAGGGCGCGCAGGGAGAGCACCCGCAGGACCTCGTCCTCCTCCTGCTCTGCGCCCTTCTCCAGCAGCTGCACCACGGGCCTCAGAAGCTTTTCCTGGAGCAGAACTGAGTGGCTCATGAACTGAAAAGGGGGATGGTTGGCAGTTACCCGGATGGAGGCATTCGAGAAATGACTAGAGAAGAGTCGCCTCCTCAAAGTAGAATTGACCTTAATGACGAGAAAGGAGTAGAGTCCCTGGGACCTCCAGTTACTGATGTGGCACAGACTCATAATGAGAAGAAACAAAGTATCTACAACAATGGGCTCAGCCATAGAAACACCATGTACCATGTGCATGGAACAGTGCTGGTAGCGTTTTGTTTAGCTATACTTCGGGTCGCTATGAGTTGGATCCAATTGGACAACAATAATAATAACAACAATAATAATTAGCTAGCACTGAGTGAGTGTTCACCATGCTGCCAAGCAACCCCTGCATTATCTCATTTGTGGTTGTTGTTAGGTGCTGTCGAGTCGGTATCCGACTCATAGTGACCCTGTGTACAACAGTTGAAACACTATTGTCAGTGCTTCTCTGCTATTCATAGGGTTTTCAATGGCACATTGTTGTTTTCTTGGGGAATGGGTTGCTGGGTCCTTCTCCCAAACCTACAGCACCTGCTGTTCCTAGGTGGTCTCCCATCCAACTACCTAACCAGGTCTGACCCTGCTTAGCTTCCAAAGTCTGACAGGTTTGGATGCTGCAGGCCCAAAGCCAAGAGCAATTATCACATTTTAGCAGGGGGCGGAGGGGGGGGGATATAGAGGGCTTGTGTGACATGTGGAAACTATGTGACATTTGCAAGTCAGCGTGGTCAATAAGGTTTCCCTGGAACCCAGCCCCACCCCGCTGCTCACCCACTGCCGGTAGCTGTTTTCCTGCCAACAGCCTAGGTGGCCACAAAGTCAGAAAACCTTGTTTGGTGCAAGGCCCTTTTCAGATCGCCAACCCCTGCTGTGGGCCATTTGGTTTTTTGGGCACATTGGACATCATGTGGCCAATAAAATACCTCCTAAATGTTCCCTGGCCAGTCCCCGGGGGACCCCGTGAACGCTCCAGCAGCACCCCAGAGGATCTGGACACCCGGCTGCCACGCAACACCCTCCCCACCTTCCTGCCAGCCAGGATCCCTCCAGTGAGACCCTCAGGCGAGACACCCGCTCTGGGCCCCATTGCTCCCCCCACTTTATCACACACCAGCTGCTTCACCTCAAGGCCCAGGCTGTCTCAGCCTCTGTTTCCCCAGGGGGCCGGCCCCACGGCACTCACGCAATGAAGGAATGAAAGGGGAAGGTGCCGGGCTCAGATCCCCCAAGAGACCCGGCACCTTCCCCAGGGGGATAAGCCATCCCCAGGAAGCCCCAGGGGCACCCCCTCCACTCGTACTCCACCCGGGCCCGGTGCCTCACTTCCACGCAGACCGCCGTGCTGCTGACTCGCCAGCTGAGGACCTCGGAGCCCATGCCGCTGAGCACCAGCTTCGCCAGCCTCTGCCTGTGGCCCACCACGTTCTGCACACACAGCCTGTGGCGGAGAAGGCACCGCCTGTGGCCCCGCTCCTGCCTGCGGCCCTGGAGCCCGCTGTCAGCTCCCATGGCACCCAGGGGCTGGGTGGGGGCCGTCAGGGAACTAAAGCCCAGAGTGAGGGCTGCCCGTGATGATCAGGACACAGGAAGTGGCTGCCCATCCCGGCCTTCCTCGGAAAGCCCCCTGAGGCCTTGGAGAGCTGTGGCCCCCTTGCACTCCCTTCTGTCTCCATTGTGAGGCGACCTCAAGGCCTTCTCCCAGCCCACTGTTCTGATGGCAGAGAACGTATGGACATGTCCAGTAGCCCTTCCCCTCTCCAGAGCAGGAAGCACCCCCCAATGCCACCCCAGAGCCTGGGACGTGTGACACCACAGCAGTACTGTCAGAATTCAGCATCTGCTGTGCCACGCTGGGGCTGGTCACTGCAGATGCCCCGCCCCCACGAGAGGCGGCCCACCTGGCCAGCAGACTCGCCCCCTCCAGGAAGGTAGCGCTGCTCTCCAGCAGGGTCCACACACGCTGCTCCTCCAGGGCCCGCGCCACGCGCTCACTGTTAACTCTCTTGAACAAAAGCTGCATGGATTTGATGGTGATCCTGGAAGGAGGTGAGTTTGTGGGGCCGAGAGCAGAGGGCTGAGGGGCTGGTCACGGGAGACAGTGGGTCTGTGAACTCAGAAAACCCCGCTGAGCTAGACACACGTGACAGTTGTTGTTCGTACCCTTGAGTCGGATCCCACTCAGCAACCCCAAGTACAGCAGGACAAAACGCTACCCAACACTGCCATGCACACGATCTTTTTATGTTTGAGCCCATTGTTGCAACCACTAGGTTTCTGCTCCTTTTGAGTCAGGCTACATCAAGAAGTGGAGGTCCCAGGGGCACTACTCCAATCCGGTCATTAAGGTAGAGTCTACTTTGAGGAGGCAGGTCTTCCCTCGTCCTTTTTTGAATGCCTTCCAGCCTGGGGGACTCATTTTCCAGTACTATATTTGACAGTGCTTCTCTACTATTCTTAGGTTTTTTTGTTTGTTTGTTTTTTGGTTTTTGTTTTTGAGGTACTGGGGGTTGAACCCAGGGCCTCACGCTTGCATGCTCTGCAAGTGCTGGACCACTGAGCTGCACCCTCAGCTCATTTTTTGACTTTTTGAGACAGGGTCTCCCTAAGTTACACAGACTGCCTCTGGTCTTGAACCTGCGATCCTCCTGCCTTCACCTCCTGAGCTGTTGGGATTATAGGCGTGCACCACCGCACCAGCTCCTGTTCATAGGGTTTTCAATGGCTAATTGTCTTGGAAGTGGGCTGCTGGGTCCTTCTCGCTAGTCTGTCTTAGTCTGGGTGGCCCTGCTGGTATCTGAAATACCAGGGGCATAGCTTTCAGCATCACAGCAACACGCAAGCCCCCACAGCAGTACAGGCTGACAGACACATGGGGGATAAAGGAGGGAGGGGTGGGGAAAATCAGCTTCCAAAACTCCAACCAGGGAGACCATGAGGGCCACTCGGTAGAGGTGACTCCTAGAGCCCAGTGGCTTCTAAGGGACGGCTGGGGGCCAGGCACAGGCAGAGCCTGCTGCCTCCCACCCCACAACCTGTTTGGCCCAGCAGCCCGCCCGCCCACCTGCCCTCGCGCACCTCTGCAGGCTCAGCTCCTCGGGCAGGGTCCCCGTGTGGACCAGTCTCCAGGTCTTCAGGATCGGGGAGGCCGCCTCGGGCCCGTAGCTGCTGCTCAGCTGCAGCAGGAAGGTGTAGACCAGGTCGGGGAACAGGTCCGGGAGCTTGTCATCCTGGGCCATCTTCTCCATGAGGAGGTGGACTGCACACAGGGCCTGCAGAGAGGGGGCCCGCGGTCCTCAGCGGTCCTGCCCGGAGAGCCCCAGACGCTCAGAGCCCGCCCACCTCCGTGCCTCACCATCAGAGGGTCCACCGCGGCCAGGCGCCAGATGTCAGCCTTGGAGGTGGCGTTCGTCCTGGGGGTGAACCGTGACCGCAGCCGGCCCAGGAGCGCCAGGAGCACAGTCCGCGCGAGGGGCACGTTCTCTGCCACGGCCAGCCACACCTCCTTCAGGTGACTGGCCAAAGACAGGTGCGAGGAGTGTGGGCTTCCTGCCACGTGTCCACGTGCCCCACAGCAGCCCACTTTTGCCCCAAGTAGTGGCTGAACTCTGGGAGCTGAATCTCAGGGAGGTGGCATTAGCCACCAAAGGTAACATAATTAGGCCGGGTCCCTGACTCCACATGCAGGCCCTTCCTCTGCCCAGGCTGAGAAAGCTATGGCCCCCTTGCACACCCTTCGGTCTCCATTGTGAGGTGACCTCGAGGCCCTCTCCCAGCCCACTATTTGATGACCATATGGACATGTCCAGTAATGCCTCCAGGTGTCCAAGGTGTTGGGCAACTCAGTGACATTGTTGTTGTTGTTAGGTGCCATCGAGTTGAGTCCGACTCATAGCCACCCTGTGTACAGCAGATCGAAACACTTGCCGATTCTGTGCCATGCAAACCATCTTATTTATGTTTAAGCCCATTGTTGCAGACACATTACCTCAGCTAATCCTCCCAACACATCTTTGCGGAAGGTATTTTTTTCTCCACATTCCACAGAAGAGGAAGCTAAGGCTTAACAAAGTCAGGTGACCGGCCAAACTCTGACTAGAAATGACCTTCCTGCTCCCCAAGTGCACCATGGCCTTGCTGAGAAAGAAGAGGCCCCGGGATAGGCAGTGACCAGGCCAGGCACAGAGGCGTGAAGAGGGGGGAATCTGGTAGGCTCAAAAGGGCTGAAGCAAGGAGCCTCGCAAGACCAAATTGAACAGAGAGACTAGTAAATGGCATGTTGGGGCCACAAAACCAAATGCATAAGTACAGGGAGGTGAGTGTGGGGTGGGGAAAAGATGCAGCCAGGGACCCGGTGGGAGGAATTGAATGGCGAAGTGGTTCCAAGGCGCTCATTAGCACCAAGTAGAAGGAAACCGTAGAGGTGGAAGAAGCAAGAAAGCAGGGTCTTCGTTCCTACAACAGCAAGAAACTGGGTTCTACCAATAACCATGTAACCCTGCAGTGGGTCCTGGGGTCTGGAGTATAGCCAGCTGGCGCCTCAATTACAGCCTTGTATGACCTTGAACGGGCTGGGATTTAGCTCAGTTGGTAGAGCGCTGTGCTGCAGTCTCTAAGGTCCCGAGCTCAATTCCCAGCACCGCAAAAATGGGAGAAGGACCTGGCAATCCACTCCCAAGGCAATCCCGAAACAGTCAGCCATTGAAAACCCTATGAGGGTCGCTATGAGTCATATACCAACTCGACGGCACCTAACAACAACAACAACAACATGACCTTGAACAGAAGACCCAGCTGAGCCCCACCCAGGGTTCTGACCCATGGAAACTGTGAGGGTTTCCTATGTGCATATTCTTCTAAGAATGCCTCTGTGTTGGTACAGTTTGTTACGCAGTGATTGCTGACCAATACAGATTTTGGTGAATTAAGTGAAAGCCTCTGTGACATGCTGCCAAGAATACCAGCAGGACCTGGGGAATCCGCCGATAGGAATGAACCACACACTTCCCCCCACGCCCCAGCACTGCTCCCAGGGCCAGAAATCTCAGTAAATCTCATAATCTGCACAGCCCTCCCACCTGGACCCTCTGCAGGGCTCCCCTCAAGCTGCAGCTCCCTGGGGTCTGCCCCTGGGTGTGACATCAGCAGGCCCTGTGGGAGAGGGCCTGGGGCCCAGGAGGGAGTTCTCCTTTCTCCATTTACGTCCACCTCATCTCACTGCACCAGGCAGGCTCAGCGGGTCTAGGGGACAGCGGTGGCCTCGAACCCTCCTCAGATGAATTCCAGTAGTTTCCAAACACACTCCCCCCATTGAGTGAGACTCCATGCCCACATAGGCACTTGGCGCAATTTGTAGAGAGAAAACAAGAAAAGGGGGGCTGTTCTGCATCATTCGTAGCTGGGGGTCGGGCCATGGTGTCGCTTGGGGACTTCCGCCACCTTGGACAAGTCACTTCCCCTCTCGGGCCAGATTCGGAAAGGAACAGGGACAGGCTGGAGTATCTCAGAGGTTCAGGCCTGGACAGCCACGTCCTGTTGCTTACATGCCCAGCGCTCCATTCCCCACAGGAAAGGAAAGGGCTGCCGTGGCGAGAAGGTCCTGGGCTCTGTGGACACTTCCCCAGAGAGGGGCCCCCTGGACAGATGGGACCCAGATCCCAGCTCAGCGTGAGGAAGTGGTGGAAGTCCGAGCTCAGCACAGGGAGGCAAGACCCAGGTAAAGAGGGGAACAGGGGGCCCCGGGTACCCACCTCTCCATGGGCAGAGGCTGCCTCAGCAGCGAAGTGAGCACGGTCTCCTGGTGGTAGTGGCCCAGCAGGAGGATGCCTTCGATGAGGAGGCGGCGCACGTCTGGGTCCTCCGCCACTGGTAGGTGGACCAGGATGGCGCCCAGGATCTCAGCCACCTGGGGAGGGGCAGGTTCCCCCCTTCTTCTGTTCCTCTGCGGTGCAGAGCAGAAGTGGCGTGCCCCGCCCCTCTCGGGCCAGGGTACAATTCAGAGGCTGCTTTCTTGCTGTAGAATGGTTTCTGCCTCCTCCTCTTTAGCCACCGTCCTGGTGGGGTGGGCGCCCCAGTGGTGCAGCGGGGCCCTGAGTGCGGGGGCACCCGCCGGCCCCAGCCCGCCCCCCAGGAGCCCCTGCCGGGCTCCCACCTTGTCCTCCAGCTCCTTGACCCGCATCTGGAGGAAGACGCCTATCCAGGCAACGGCAGCCCTGTCGTGCTGCGGCTCCATGGCCCCGATGTTTTCGCAGAGCTTCTGGATGAGTGACACCACCTCGTCGCAGTTGAACTCCAGGCAGATGACCTAGGACCGCAGCCAGACCGAGTCCCAGGCCCCTCTCCAGCCCACCACCAGCCCCACCCAGCCCCGTCCTCTCTCAGACCACGGCGTGGCCACTTCCGGCCCAGGCTTCCACCACCACAGGTCTGCTCAGGCGTCCCCACTCTGTCTCACAGGGTCCCCAGTCCACACTTAGCTGGCTTCCCTAGGCCTTCAGGGTGAGCCCCCAACCCCTCCGACTCCTCATCGCCCACGGGAACCCCACGCAGGACACCCCAGCAAGACACTCCCCAGCCTCACTCCACTGCCCTGCGCCCCGCACACATCCTGAGTCCTGATGCCCTCTGCCCCTGTCCTGCTGCTTTGTCAGCCCCGCTGCATGAGGAAGCCGCCTCCAGCCTCTGAAGCAGAAGCGACCTCCCCACCCCTGTGGAGTCCCAAGCCTGTGGAGTCCAGGGGTTCCCAAAGGCTCGGGAGCCTCTGCTCACTAGTGTGCCATTGGCACACCCACGAGCCAAAGCTGGCGTGCAGGGCCTGTCCAGAGGGTGCCCCAGCCCCGCCCCACCACACCCATTGCAGCCCATCCCAGGGCCAGGAGCAGTCAGCTGGGGACCATGAGGCACCAAGGTGTGTAAGCCACCCCAGGTGGACCCGCCCTGCTGCGGGCCATTTCCAGATGACCCCCCCACCACCACCACCAGAGGAAAACGTGGGCTGCAAGGCCAGCGGAGGAAAGCCCCGCCCTTGAGAGGTGGCCCATGCGCCGGGCATCACCTTGGCGATCCTGGAGGAGGCACAGAAGCTCTTCTCTGTGTCGGGGTCCCGCAGCGCCTCCTTACACTGCTCCAGCTCCCTCTCCTTGGAAGCATCCCACAGCGAGCAGGTCTGGCTGACTGTGGGGAAGACCAGGCTGGGCCGCTCGGCAGGTCTGAGCCGCCCCCCAGCATCCGCACCTCCCTCTGGCCTCCGCTCCCACCATCCCTCCTACGTGGGGTCCCTGCCCACCCTGCCTCAACACACCGCCCAGAGGCCTTGCTCTCCCTCGAGGTCAGCTCTGGCCAGCTCTGCCATGGCCCTGGTATCTGCGAGCTGACCTTATCCGGCATGGGCCCTCACTGAATCAACCTTAATCAATGAGCTTCTCCTTCTGGAAACTTCCATAGCTTCCTTTCGGTGAGCTCTACACCCTCTGCTCTCTCTCATGGCCACCTGTTTGTCTCCTGGCCTGACTGCACAGACAGGCCACGCCTCCCTTCAGGACAAGCGTGCACCCACACATCCCCGACAGCGGCCCCTCCTGGCCTGCAGATGCTGCCCCCACGCCCCGCCTTCTTGTACCGTGAAGATCCAGCAGGCTGGACAGGACATTAGCCGAGGCCATGCGGGTCCTTTTGTGGGTATCACAGGTACACGGGGCAATGAGTCCAACCAGCGTGCCAAACTGCCCCAGCTTCAGGGGGATCTGAGGGGTGGGAGACACCAGGCTCAGCCCTCTGGGCTTGCAAGTGCCCCTGGGGCTGCTGGGTGCTGCCTCAAGGACGACTAGAAGGGGTGAGGCCTGCTCTGGGGTGGTGGAGGCTGCCACTGTCTGCCTCTCACCCAGGCATCACACCCTTCTGTTGGGCCCCTGGAGGCCAATCAGCCAAGATCGGAGGGGTCCTGGTGTGGGACAGGCACTGAGCCAGCCCTCTCTAAACTCAGGCTGTTTCTATGTGCAGACACCTGCATTATTCCTGTATTTGAGTCCTGGGTTCCAATACGGACCGTGCGCACAAGCTGAGTGACCTGGGTGGGGAGTTCCCCTCTCAGCCTCATGCTTCCTGTTTGTGTTGTTGTTGTTAGGTGCCATCGAGTCAGTATCTGACTCCTAGCGACCCTATGTACAACAGGGGAAACAGTATTGTCAGTGCTTCTCTGCTGTTCATAGGGTTTTCAATAGCAGATTGATTTTTGGGAGGGGATTGTTGGGTCCTTCTCCCAAGCCTACAGCACTTGGTGTTCCCAGGTGGTCTCCCATCCAAGTACTAACCAGGCCCGGCCCTGCTTGGCTTCCGAGATATGACGGGATCGGATGCCACAGGGCTACAGCTGCAGGCTCCGCGTCTGTACAGGGGCAGTAATAACCACGCCTTCTCTTTCAGGGAATGCTTCGAGAAGCAGATCAGAGAATCCAGGTGATGCATCCCAGCTGGAGTCTGGCCTTGAACACTGCCCTTGGTGAGCCATGGCTCCTGCCTCACGTGGCCGAGACTTCCTCCCCACCCACACAGAGGTGCTGTAGGGTCTCACTCTGCACCTCACACCAGCCCCTCATCCTCCTGCCTGCAGCCATCCCCAAGGACAAGGTAATCAGAACATGGGGCCAATAAGCTTGGGAAAAGAGGCCTCGCGGTGGGAGCTGGTTAACCAATGAAAACACCAGGTCCTTTTAGTTTTGTGGTGTCTGTGGTCCTTGGCAAGCATTGTAAAATTTGCAACTTTGTAACAATTCCTTTTCTCATTCTAAGTAAATCTCTCTCCTCCATAGTATTCCTAGCTGGGTATCCTGGTTTGTTTTGTTTTGTTTTGCATTTTTTTTCAAAACTGGAGGTTGAACCCAGGGCCTCGTGCCTGCATGCTTTGCAAGTGCTGGAACACTGAGCTGCACTCCCAGCCCATTTTTTTACTTTTTGAGACAGGATCTCGCTAAATTAGGCAGACTGCCTCTGGTCTCGAACTTTCGATCCTCCTGCCTCCGCCTCCCGAGCTCCTGGGATTACAGGCGTGCACCACCACGCCTGGCTTGCTTTGCTTTTTTTAAAGAAGGCTCTTGCCATTGTACAAGTCTCAGGCCCCACGGAACCTGGATCCCTGCTGAGCTGCTGCCCGTGTCCTCCCCTGCACCCACCCAGAGCCTGGCTTGCTCATGGCAGCCTCTTCCCAAGGGACTCCTCAGGGGCAGAGCATGGGTTGAAAGGTGTGTGCTCTGCTCCAGGACAGAGCGAGGAACTTCCGTGTGGCTGGGGTGGGGCGGGGTGTGCCGGGACTCACGCAGACGCCGATACTCTGGACATAGATCTGCATGAGACGGAGGTGGAGGTTCATGGCCTTCTCCCGTTCCCATTCTTTCTCCGACAAGATCCACTTCTCCAGCAGCTGAGTGGAGATCCCAGAAGGCGGAAGCAGACTTGAAAACCCGGGACCAGCCCTGCCCTGGCCGGCTTTTGCCTCTGTCCCTCCCACCCAGAGTTTGGCTTTCCATGCTTCCGCATGGTCCTAGACACTTGTGGCTTCTTCCCAGGCCCCACGAGGAAGGGAGATGAGACTGTGGGAAGGGCGAGAGAGGTCCCCGGCATCCTCACAGGATGGGGCTGGGCTGTGTGCTTGCCCTGGCTCCAAACGGCCCTGGAGGCCACTCTGGAAATGAAGTTCATTTCAGAACAAAGACCATTGCTGTTATCATTTTAGATCTTAAATGCCCCCCCCCACCCCTAGGCCATGTGTGAAAGGCTTGGTCAGCAGGATGTGGTGCTATTGGGAAGGTGGTGGAAACTTTGGGAGGCCTAGTGGAAGGAAGTTAGGTCCCTGGGGGTCTGCTCTTGCAGGCAATATTGGGATCCTGGCCCCTCCTCTCTCTCTTGGCTTCTCAGGCTCCATGAGGTAGTCAGATGCCTCCACCAGGCCGTGCTGTCCTGATGCTCTGCCTCACCATGGGCCCAAAGCAATGGAGCCAGCTGGCCTAGAGCTGACACCCCTGAAGCCATGAGCCATAATAAATGACTGCTCCTTTCCAGCTGAGTTCCTCAGGTATTTTGGCACAGAGACAGAAAGCTAGCACAATTCATCAACAGATACAACAATACAAAATGTTCATGCACCTAATAACATAGCTAAAGAATACGCAAAGCCAAAATTTAAAGACTGGAAAAGAGAAATCAACAAATCCACAATGGTAGCAATTTCAGCAACTCTTTCTCACTAATTGATAAAACAAGAAGACAGAAAGTCAGAAAGGATGTAGAAAACTTGAACAACACTATCAATTAATTTGGCCTAATTGGCTTTTTTGTCTGTTTTGTACATGGATAACCAATTTTTCCACCACCATTTGTTGGAAGGACCATCCTTTCTCCATTGAATTACCCTTACACCTTTGTTGAAAACCAAGTGAAAACCAAGTGCCCCTGAGGAGTCCCTTGGAAAGAACACTCTACCTAACAACTGCAGAATATTTTCAAGTACCCACGGAATATTTACCAAAATAGACCAGATCTGGACAACCAACTAAGTCCTAATCCATCTAAAAGGATCTAAAATGTATGAAGTATATCCTCAGGCAATGATGAAGGATCTCAAGTAGAAAGATCTCCAGAAAATCCCCAAATTTTTAGAAATTTCCAAATAACCTATGAGTCAAAGAAGAAATCTAAAAAGAAACTAAAATGTATTTTGAACTAAAGTAAAATTAGAACACAATATATCAAAATTTGTGGGATACAAAAGAACTTACATTATCTGATCCTGATTTCAAGACTTATTACATTAATCCAATCAGTGTGGTGTTGGTGTTAAGATAGACAACACATCAATGAAACAGAATGAGAATGCAGAAATAGATCCACAAATATATGGTCACTTGGTTTTCAAAAAGGTGCAAGGGTAATTCAATGGAGAAAGGATGGTCCAACAAATGGTGCTGGAAAAATTGGTTATCCATGTGCAAAACAAACAAACAGAAAACAGAAATTAAATTAAATTAATTTTGGTGTTTACCTCACACCATAAAAAATTAACTCAGTGTCAGGCATCATGGTACATGCCTGTAATCCCAGTTACGCAAAAGACTGAGGCAGAAGACTCACAAGTTCAAGGCCAGAGGCAGCCTGTACAACTCCACAAGATCCTTTCTCAAAATAAAAAATAAAAATAGAGCTAAGAGTGCAACTCAATTGTAGAGCACTTACCAAGCATGTGTGAAGCCCTGAGTTTAACCCTCCAGTACTGGCAAAATAAAAATTCACTCAAAGTATATCACATATTTCATTGTAAATCTGAAAATATAAAACTCCTACAACAAAACATAGAAGAAAATTATAGTGGTCTTGGGTTGTGGAAAATTTTCTTAGACTCAACACCAAAAGCATGATCCATAAAAGAAAAACAGATAAATTAAACTTCATCGAAATTAAGAATTCCTCATCATCAAAAGATACTGGGAAATTGGTGAAAAGACAAGTCACAGAGTAGGAGAAAATATCTGAAGTCACATAACTAACATACTTTATCCAGAGTATATGAAAACTAAACATGCAGTAAAAGCCAGGCGCTTTGGTGCACGCCTGTAATTCTAACAATTCTGGTGGCTTAGGCAGGAGGATCACGAGTTTGAGGCCAGAGGCAGTCTGTGCAACTTAGTGAGACCTTGTCTCAAAATAAAAAGTAAAATATGGGCCGAGGGTCAGATCAGTAGTAGAACATCTGCTCAGCATGTGTGAAGCTCTGGGTTCAACCCGCCAGTACTAAAAAAAAAAAAAAAAAAAAAAAAAAAAAAAAAAAAAAAAAAAAAAAAAAAAAAAAAAAAAAAAAAAAAAAAAAAAAAAAAAAAAAAAAAAAAAAAAAAAAAAAAAAAAAAAAAAAAAAAAAAAAAAAAAAAAAAAAAAAAAAAAAAAAAAAAAAAAAAAGAAGAAGAAAGAAAGGTAGGAAGGAAGGAAGGAAGGAAGGAACCCAATTGAAAAAAAACTATCTAATATCCTTCAAAAATGTCAAGGTTATGAAAGACAAAGAAAGCTTAGAAACTGTTCCAAATTAAAGGAGAGTCAAGAGACATGACACCTAAATGCAATGCATCATCTGGAAGGGATCCTGGTCATAGCTATCAAGGACATCACTGGGACAATTAGTGAAATTTGAATATGGATCACAGATTTCGATATAGCATGGTATCAACGTCAAATGTCCTGGTTTTGATCATAGTACTGTTGAATATAAGAGAATGTTTTTGCTCTTTATGTCTGCAACTAACCTCTTATGCTTCAAAAGGTGTGTGTGTGTGTGTGTGTGTGTGTGTGTGTGTGTGTGTGTGGTAAGAAAGAGAAAGAAGACAAAGAAATTATGGTAAAATATGAAGAATTATAAATTTGGGTGAAGAGTATCTTTGTATTTTTCTTTCAGCTTTTCTGCCAATTTGAAATGTAATAAAAGTACTACAGTTTTTAATGCATTGTCCTGTTCCCAAGTCTTGGCCTCAGCCTCAGACCTGCTCTGTGGGAAGGGTGGCCCCTGTGTCTCTGGCTCCTCTGCCGGGTCACTCACGTGCACCATATCCTGCAGCCCCCTGGGGTCCAAGTGCCTCTGCAGGAAGCTCTCCATCAGTTGCTCCAGGGAGGTCAGAGCGTTCGCATACAGGGTCTGTGGCCGAGAGAGCGAGCAGGACAGTCGTGAGGGGCACACACAGCCACCCACCAGGACTCTGCAGGTGTCCACACCAGGGTTGAGGGGCCACATGGTCTGCTCATCACTCATTAACTGTTGCTCAGACTGTTCTGTGCACTCGTCTTCTCGTGTGAAGTTTAAGACAATCTTTTCAGAGGCACCCTACTACAAAACTCCTGGAGATCAGTTTTTCTGACTCCTTCCCCTGGTGCAGACCCTTGAGATAGGTGGCTGCTTGCCTGTGAGGATTTGTTCTCCTCTCCCACAGAGTTGCCAGAAATGGCTATCAGATCTTGGACTACCCGTCCCAGTACTCCTGCATCTGTGTGGAGCCATAGGCCTGCGTTCTGGCCCATGGAAGGAGGGTAAAGGGCTCATGAATCTTTCCCCATGTCGAGTCTGGATCTCAACACCTGAGGGACCTTAGGGGCCATGTGTTGAAGACAGTCACTCAGCTTGGGTTCCTGAAACTGTTGAGGCAGCTCCACACCCTTCCCCGCTGACGACTGGATTTTACTTGGATGTGAAATACATGTTTATCGGGTTAAACTGCCGAGGCTTCAGGCTCACCTGTTATAGCAGCTAGCATCGCCTTATACTGACTAACAGAACCCACTGCATGTTGCTGCCTCTAGTCATTCACAGGTGGTCCGGGAAGGCAGAACCTACCCACACCAGGGTAAACTTCCAGAAAATGAGGGGGCCCAGAGGGACCTACCTTAATGGACTCATTGTCCTCTGCTGGGGGGCAGAGAGAAATGACAGAATGGAAACTGATGTCCATCAGCTCATTGCCCTCCTCTGCGGAGTAGAAAGGCTTCAGTGTGCTGGGGGAAGATGTAGCGACAGAGGTGGGTCACCGGGGAGCTGAGCCCCTGCTGCCCGCTGTCCAGCCTGAGGATGGAGGCACCTCACAGAGTGCACAAGGGGCCGACACCCCTGGCTGAGGTTCCCTGCCCCAGGGCTCAGGGCTGGCTGGCCACCAGCATCCTGTGCTGTCTGTGATTGAGCTGGGTTCCCAGGGTCTGAGGTCCCCTCTCCCACTTCCGGTTGCCTGCTCTGAGCCTGTGAAATCTCCTTTCTCTCCAATCACAACAATGGCTCTGCCCCTCCCAGGTTAGACCTAGTCAGGGATTTTCAAAGTGTGGTCCCTGGAGCAGCAGCTTGGCAGCACCCTGGAACTGGTCAGCACTGTCAATTCCATGGCTCTGCTCAGGGACCTGCTGAGCCAAAGCCCTGGGGCGCATCCCAGCCACCTGGCTTAATAAACGCTCCAGGGGGTTAGCTGTGTGACTGGATCCTGGGCTCATCCTCCGTCTCCCGTGTCAATAGTTCTCAGGCCTGGCGGCATGTAAGTATCACCTGGGGAGCTTTGAAGGACCCAAAGCCCATGTCCTGCTTCAGGGATCCTTATATAATGGTTTGGGGTGGGACCAGGGTATGGCTACTATTAAAATTCCCCTTTGGTTCTAGCCGGGCGTGGCGGTGCACGCCTGTAATCCCAGCAGCTCAGGAGGCGGAGGCAAGAGGATCGCAAGTTCAAGACCAGAGGCCATCTATGTAACTTAGCAAGACCCTAGCTCAAAAAGTAAAAAAAAAAAAAAAAAAAAATGGGCTGGGGGTGCAAGTGGTTGAGCACTTGCAGAGCATGTAAGCGCGAGGCCCTGGGTTCAACCCCCAGTACCAAAAAAAAAAATTCCCCTTTGATTCCACTGTACTCCAGAGCTGAGAGACACCACCCCACCTTAACTTAAAACTCCAGCTGCCCAGGGGTGTCCTGTGGCTCCCTCTCCAGGGGACCCCAACTCCTAAATGAATCGCGTCATTCTGCTGAAGCCCAGGCCAAGAGCAAGTGCCAAGTCCTGCTACTGACCGACAGCCCCTATTGTGCAGAGACTGGGTTACGTTTTCACAGGCGCCCCTTGCCTCCATCAGCTCTGACCTGTGATTTTGTTAATATTTGTCTTTTCTCCAAGTCTCTGAAAGGCTGGGACCAGGTCTTGACCACCAGCCAGCATATAACTGATCATGCCTTCAGTTGAGGCGGTGGAAGGTATTGAAATCTGCCCCTGTGCTGCCTCTTAAAGCAACAGGCAGCTTGTGCTAAGAGCCTGAGGAATAATGCCACCGCTACAGTGAGGTGTCCTAAACTGATCCGATCTCTTCAAACGCACATCGCACAAATCTGTAGATTCTTCCTGCTTCTGTCTCCCCTTCAAGGGATTCACAGCTCCAGGAAGGCAGCCCTCAGGCACTGTTACCTGTAGGGACCCCAGCAAATAAGCAGTGCTTCATTTGTTCACTGAGCCCAATCGAGCTTGGAGGACGCTGTCTCTTTAGGATGCCCTTCCGCATCACTGTTGTGATTTCTTGCTCAAAACATCGCCCAGTGTGCTGAGAAACAGCCCACCCACCTGCCATTCACCTCTCTATCCAAGGAGAGGGGCTGGGATTTAGCTCAGTTGGTAGAGCACTGCTCTGTAGTCTTCGAGGTCCCAAGTTCAATTCCCAGCACCACAAAAATGGGAGAAGGATGTGGCAACCCACTCCCAAGGCAATCCCGAAACAGTCAGCCATTGAAAACCCTATGAGGGTCTCTATGAGTCAGACACGACTCGATGGCACCTAACAACAACAACAATCCAAGGAGAAGCTCCCAACCTAACATATTGCCGAGAATTCTGGAAAGAAGCAGAGCCCGCCTTCCAGGCTGGCCGACTGCCCTGGGGAGTTGCTGCCCAACACCCCGTCACAGAGGCAGGGAGAGAAGAGGAGGTGTAAGCTCTGCAGGCACAGTGAGGAGGGTCCCCAACCCCAGGAGGCACTTGGGGCTCTGGCCGGGGCGCGGCTCACCTCAGGCGTGAGAGGGCGTCCATCGCCATGCTCCGCACGGGAGAAGCCAGGTGGTCAGCGGGTTCCACCTTGATGATGGCCTGCCCAGCACAAGTCGGGTGGTAAACCGCTGGCTGGTGAACTGCAGAGTGGCCGCCCTTGGCTGACAGGGGCAGTGAGGATGGCCACACGCCCCAGCGTCTGTACAAGGGAGCTGGCCCCGTGCCACGTGCCCTGGCCTCCCACATCTCTGTTCTCAGCTTCACTTCGCCTGTGGCAGCCACGGACAGTGGAAGGAGTGGAGCCCACGGTGCTTCTCAGGGCCACCACCGACTTGCTGTGTGTCCTTGGCCACACACTTCCCCTGCCTGGGCCCAGCTCCCCTTGTCCCCCACAAGACCCAGTGCCTACTTCCTAGGGTTGTACCTGGTGACCTGAAATGACACCTGCTTAGCTCTGGGCCCACCGTGGGACACAAAACATGTTCATCTCCCTGGAGCCCCCCCATTCCACCCACATCTCCCGCCTCTCAAGAGCTGCTTCTGGCAGTCTTTGGGAACCCAAGGCATTGGCCGTGGTGCAGGGACTGGGGAGGTCTGGGCGGGATGCGGGATGTCAGCTGTGGCACAGACTCCATCAGCCTGTGGTCAGCTGGTACTTTCTAGACCTTAGCAAAGTTCTGCATAGATGTCACCCTAAACAAACCCTGCTGCCGGAAGATTCTTGTCCCCTAAGATCCTCCTGTGGAGAGGCAGCAGGGAGCAGCCACCGCCCAGGAGGCTTCTGTCTACCAGGCTCTTCTGGGCTGTGTGACTGGAGCCTGGGCTCATTCTCTTTCTGTCTCCTGCGTCAATAGTTCTCAGGCCTGGCGGCACGTAAGTAACACCTGGGGAGTTTTGAAGGAGCCAAAGGCCATGTCCTATTTCAGGGGTCCTTATATAATGGTCTGGGGTGGGACCAGGATATGGACGCTATCAAAATGCCCCTTTGGTTCCACTGTACCCCAGAACTCACATCATTGAATGACTAGAACCCACGTCAACTGAGGTCCCGCCCGGCTTCCTGACTCTTTCCTGACTGGGGAAACCCTTGGTCAGATTTTAGCTCACTCTCAGAACTCAGTCAGGCGGTCAAGGCGGGACTGAGACAGAGGGGCTCTGCACCCAGCTTGTCCCACGATGACTTCAGGAACTCGGAAGCTCTCAGTCAGACAGAGACCAGCCAAGAGTGTGACCCCCCCACCCCCGCCCCGGCCGCCCGGCTTACCGTTATAAGGCCGGTAAGTGTCGGCTTGTGGGCAAACTGAAAGTCCTCAAGGTCCCTGACGTTTCTGATGGCCTCGGTGACCTGCACAACGCTCTTCATGAAGGCCATTTTGAGACTGACGTCCTGTGCCCGGAGGGGAGCCTGACTGTGTGGGAGCTTCCCAAAGACCCCAAGCCACAGCCCTCACTCCCAAACGCTTCCTGGGCTCTGAGGAAGGTTCCATGTTTGGGGGGGGGGTCTGAGGGAGCCACCTCACTCTGTGCTTCAACCACACGGGCCCAGCACGGGACAGGGAACAGCACCCTGTCCCCATAAAGGATGCCACAGCTGATCCCAGGAGCCTCCCACACTGGGCCCTGTGTGTCACCAGGGAGGCAGGATCAGTGACTGAAATAAAACAGATGGATAATCATCGCCGGATGCCCCCTTCTGAGGAGCCCGGAATAGTCAGGTTCAGAGAGGTGGCAGTGGAGCAGTGGCTGCTGGGAGCTGGGGGGGGCAGGGGGAAGGGGGTCAGCCTTTAATAACAGAGGCAGAGTTTTAGTTAATTCTAGAGTTGGATGGTAACAATGGCGACACAGCCATGTGAACACCTTTACTGTCGAGCTGTGCACTGAAAACTGCAGGGGACGGTAATTTTTACATCGTGTATATTTTACCACATGCAGCCGTAGCCCTGTGGCATCTGATCCTGTCAGATCTCAGTAGCTAAGCAGGGTCGGGCCTGGTTAGTACTTGGATGGGAGACCACCTGGGAACACCAGGTGCTGTAAGCTTGGAAGAAGGACCTGACAACCCACTCCCAAAAAAATCAACCCTCCATTAAATACCCTACGAACAGCAGAGAAGCACTGACAGTAGTGTTTCACCTGTTGTAAGTAGGGTCGCTATGAGTCAGATACCAACTCCATGGCACCTAACAACAACAACAACAACATATTTTACCACAACTTCCAAAAATAAAAATCAAATAATCTTCACTCTTCTCCTCTCGCCCTTGCAAGAAACAACCCGATCCCTTGGCATCTCTTTAAAAACAGCCCATTGCTGTCCTTTAAGAAAGAGTCTGGGTAGCCAGGAGCAGTGGTGCACACCTATAATCCTAGCGGCTTGGGAGGTGGAGGCAGGAGGGTCACAAGTTCGAGACCAGAGGCAGTCTGCGTAACTTAGTGAGACCCTGTCTCAAAAAGTAAAAAAAATGGGCTCAGGGTGCAGCTCAGTGGTCCAGCACTTGCAGAGCATGCAAGCATGAGGCCCTGCGTTCAACCCCCATTACCACAAAAAAAAAAAAAAAAGAAAAAAAAAAAGAAAGAAAGAAAGAAAGAAAGAAAGAGTCTGGGCCAGGTGCCCAGGTAGGCCAGAAGTGACAGCCAGGGAGTAGGAGAGTCTGGGAAGTGTGGGGGGGCTCCCCTGTAACTACTGGGGACCCACATTCACCCACATTCACCCACCCAGCACTCAGGGGCGGGCCAGCCCCTCCTCCTGGGCATGCCAATGAGGCACAGCTGTGGGCAACGGGCTTACCACATGCTGGCAGGCGGGATTCCCGGATGTCTCCTGGGTGGGGAGCCCAGGGTGCAATGCAGGCTGACTCCCTGCCAGCCAGGCTCAAGGAAGGACCCCCATGGCCCAGCCCCAGAGGTGGGCTACCTGGCAGCTGCTGGAGTAGTGGTGAATGATCTTGGTGACGATGAGGCCGTCCACGTGGGCCAGGAGCATCTGGGGGTGGCAGTAAGAGGCCACGCAGCCGTACATCACCATGAGGGCGCTCTTCACGGCCTCCCGCCTCCACGGGTGGTCCTTCTGCGTGGCAGAGAGAGAGAGAGAGAGAGAGAGAGAGAGAGAGAGAGAGAGAGAGAGGAGGAAGTGCTGGCTGGGCCTGAGAGGGAGTGAGCGCTGCCCCGGCGGCATATGGGACCCACTGTGGCCACGGGATGGTGGGACCGGTGAGTCAGCGGAAGGTCTGCCCCGCCTGCTCCCTGCGTCCCTGGAGCACCCACTCGCTCACTCGCACTTTGATTTGCTCACATCTTTATGGAGCACTGACTTTCCTCAAGGGCCTGGGCGGGAAGCAGTAAGACAGACAGACCGAGGTCCACCCTCGTGGACAGCTTCAGTCCATCGGCAGATGCCAGGACCACCCACCAGCCGTGAGCGGGAGGTTTGTGGACGCCCCTAAGCAGGGGCTACCTGCACTTGCCTTCGTACCTCCACCTGTCCGGCACCTGCTCCAGGCCAAGTGCCCAGGAGGCTGGGGGTCCCATGGGAACCCACAGCCTCTCCGTTTCCTGGAGCTCAGGGGCTCCACACCATCTCTGCATGGGAGGAGGTGTTGGGGGCCACGAGACCCCTCCTTGGGCAGGGAGTAGCAGCACCCAGCCACTGCGGGGCCTTCAGTAGAGATCCTGGTCTCCAGTTCTGCTGGCCACAATCCCGGGACAACCTCAATTCTCTCTACCCAAACAATCAGACCCCATAGCAAAGGTCTGAGGTCAAGGCCAAAGCCTGAGGCACTGAAGATGCAAGATGGCTTCTCAATGGGGACTCAGCCAGCCCTGCAGACCAGCCCCCCCCCCCGCGGGGGGCAAGGACGGATTTCCGGATTTCTATAGAGAAGGGAGCCTCGGGCTAAGTCTGGGCTTCCCCCGGCCAGGCTCCGTGCCTGTGGACAAGCTTCCAGGTCCTCTCCTACAACAGTGGGAATGTGGCCCCTCCATTCCAACAGCAGTTACCCCCTGAGACAGACCTGGCCATTCGGGTGGCACTGGCTCGGCCTCTTCAGCTCTAGCAGGGTGGGGCTGGGCTTTGCACTCAGGGAGACCCGCTGCCCGTCTGAGGAGCCCATCCTGAGTGCACAGAGGCTGGAACTCTGGGGACAACGTCTGGGGCCTAGCAAGGGCCTCCCTGCGTTCTTCAGATGATCCATCCAGCCGCGAGAGCTCTGAGGAGGCCTCTGGGCCCAGTCATTTTGGTGACAGGAGGCCAAGACGGCGAGTTCCCTCCTGTGACCCAATCAGAGCTTTGCATCGGTGCTCCGAGGCCCTGAGCCCGCACTGCAGAGACCGGGCCTTACCCGCCAGGCGCTGATCTGCCACGACTGCTCCGACTCCTGGATCCTCTCCTCGAATTCATGCAACACACCCAGCACCGTCTTCACCTGGCCTCGGGCGCACAGGCCAAAGCACAGGACCACGCCCTGCAGGGACCCGGCCAATCAGGGGGAGGCCCGGGGCGGGGAGGAGGCACCCACCGTGTGCACACACACATGCAGCACGCACGCACGGGTGTACGCCCACAGACGCGCAAAGACGCAGGCCCTGAACATACAAGTCCCACCCCCCCACCCCCGCCCCGGGGCCCACTGGGGTCTGGTGGGCAGGAGGGGCTGCGGGCGCCCTCACCTCCCGGTCAAAGTCATTGCCGTAGTCCGTCTTGTAGAGCAGCTCCAGCAGCAGCACCTCCACCCGGTCGGCCTCCAGGCCGGTGCCCAAGGTTAAGCCCAGGGCCCTGTACAGAAAGCCCTGGACAGGCAGGAGGGAGGCAGGAGCTCAGGCCTTTCTCCTCCCACCCTCCAGGTGGCGCTGTTGGGGGGCGCGTGCTACAGCTGCCGCCCATTCTTTCTTTTAGCATACAGTTATCTATCTATTTCCTTTAGTCTCAAAACAACAACAAAAACAAAAAACAAAACAAAAACAAAAACACCTCAAGTTACTCTGGGGAATCAGACAGGCATATTACATATTTTAACAATGGAGGCCAAATCCTCTCCTATGTAGGTTGAATCAATGTACACTCCTGCCCAAAAATCTAAGACCACCAATTTCCGCCCCCCATTCCTTGACATAGGATATTATTGACGAGAGGTATAACCTCCTCATTTTGATCTGTGTCCCTGATTTCTAGTCATGTTGGTCACCTGTCCTTTTTTTTTTTTTTTTTTCCTGTACTAGGGGTTGAACCCAGGGCCTCGCACTTGCATACTTTGCAAGTGCTGGACTACTGAGCTGCACCCCAGCCTTTTTTTTTTTTTTTTTTTTTTTGAGACAGGGTCTTGCTAAATTATGCAGACTGCCTCTGGTCTCGAAGTCGCAATCCTACACACACACACACACACACACACACACACACACACACACACCCGCCTCCCAAGCCACTGGGATTATAGGCATGCGCCACCACGCCCTGTGCCACCTCTCCATATTCTTATGAGCCATTTTGATTCTTTGAATTTCTGGCTCTATTTTTCCCCCATTTTTCTGATGGATTTTTTTTTTTATCAGAATCTTGTTTGTATATTTGGAAATATAATGAGAACAATTGTGTATTATACCATTTAATCCTCACAGTAACTTTGTAAGGTAAATAACTATGATGTATTTAGCAATCAGAAAATAAGCAGGAAGTGGAACAAAGATTTAAAAATCAAGCATTCAAAGCCAGGCTCCATGGTCCATGCCTGTAATCCCAGTGACTCAGGGCGCTGAGGAAGGAGGATGGTGAGTGCAAGGCCAGAGGCAGCCTGTGCAACATATTGAAACTCCATTGAAACTCCATCTCAAAAAAATATATATATGGGGGGCAGGGCTGGGATTTAGCTCAGTGGGTAGAGCGCTGCGCTGCAGTCTCTGAGGCCCCAAGTTCAATTCCCAGCACCACAAAAATGGGAGAAGGACCTGGCAACTCACTCCCAAGGCAATCCTGAAACAGTCAGCCATTGAAAACCCTATGAGGGTCGCTATGAGTTGGATACCGACTCGACAGCACCTAACAACAAACAACAACGTGTGTGTGTGTGTGTGTGTGTGTGTGTGTGTGAGTGAAGGGGTTAGAGGTGCAACTCAGTAGTATAGCATTTGCCTAGTGAGCGTGAGGCCTTGGTTCAACTTCCCAGAATCAGAAAAATACAAAAGTCATGCAGTCATCTTCTGAGGGTCATGTCCCTAACAACTGCTTATCAAAAGCCTCACCAATCATGGTCAGTGGTATAGTCCCCAGAGTCTCAACTCCCTTGTGACTTCATTCATGGTGATTTGATTTCATCACACAGGCATTTTCTTTCTTTCTTTCTTTCTTTCTTTTTTGAATATTGATAAAGTTCATCTCTTTTCAGTTGTCTTTCTTGGTTCCTTTTCATACATGTGAAGGCTGGTTCCATATTAAAATCATAAAAATATTCATCAATATATTCTTCTAGTTGTTCTAACCCCCACTTATCTGTCAGTTTGTCATACTGTGGGGCCTTGTGTGCTGCTGTGATGCTGAAAGTTATGCCGCCAGTATCTCAGACACCAGTAGGGCCACCAATGGTGGATGGATTTCAGCTGAGCTTCCAGACAAAAACAGACTAGGGGGAGGACCCAGCAGCCCACTCCCAAAGCAATCAATCATCGAACTCCCTATGAACAGCAGAGAGGCACTGCCAGATATAGTGCCATAAAATGAGTCCCCCATATCGGAAGGCACTCGAAAGGTGACAGGAGAAGTGTTGCCTCCTCAAAGTAGTTGTTGTTAGGTGCCATCGAGTCAGTATCCGACTCATAGCGACCCTCATAGGGTTTTCAATGGCAGATTATTTCGGGATTGCCTTGGGAGTGGATTGCCAGGTCCTTCTCCCATTTTTGTGGTGCTGGGAATTGAATTTGGGACCTTAGAGACTGCAGCGCAGCACTCTACCAACTGAGCTAAATCCCAGCCCCCTCAAAGTAGAGTAGACCTTAATAATGGGAAAGGAGTAAAGCCCCTGGAACCCTCAGTTGCTGATGTGCCACAACCCGAAACAAGAAGCAACAAGTGTAAGCATCTGTTAATAATCAGAACATGGAATGTATGTAATATAAATTCAGGAAAATTAGAAATCATCAAAAGTGAAATGGAGCACTAGACACTAGCATTCTAGGCATCAGGGAGCTAAAATGGACTGGTATGGGCCATTTTGAATTAGATAATCATATGGTCTACTATGCCAGAAATAACAAAGAGAAATGAGGTTGCATTCATCATCAAAAAAGACATCTCAGGATCTGTCCTGAAGTACCATGCTGTCAGTGATAGAATAATATCCATATGCCTACAAGGCAGGCCAGTTAATATGACTATTATTCAGATTTATGCATCCACCACTAAGGCCACAAATGAAGATAAGGAAGACTTTTACCAGCTTTTGCAGTCTGAAATTGATCAACCATGCAATCAAGATGTACTGATAATTACTGATGGCAGGAGTGCAAAAGTTAGAAACAAAGGCGGCGCAGTAGTTGGAAAATATGGCCTTGGTGACATTCCATAAATGATGCTGGAGATTACATGTTAGAATTTATCAGTCCAACAAATTTTTCACTGCAAATACATTTTCACCAATATAAATGGTGATTATACATATGAAGTTCACCAGATGGAACATACAGGAACCAAACTGACTACATTTGTGGAAAAAGACAACGGAAAAACTCAATAGCAGAAGTCAGAACAAGACAAGGTGTTGATTGTGGATCAGATTATCAACTACTCATATGTGGGTTTAAACTGAAACTAAGAAAATTAGAAATATATAAGAGCCAAGATATGACCAGGAGTATATTCCACCTGAGTTCAGGGATCATCTCAAAAAGATATTTGGTGCGTTAGAAACTAATAGTCAAAGACCAGAGGAGTTGTGGCATGACATCAAAAACATCATTAATGAGAAAAGCAAAAGGTTATTAAAAAGAAAAGGCCAAATTGCATGTCAAAAGAGACTCTGAAACTTCCCCTTGAACGTTGAGTAAAAGATAGGATGAAGTTAAATAACTAAATAGAAAATTTCAAAGTGCAGCCTGAGAAGACAAAATCAAATATTATAACGACATGTGCAAAGAGCTGGAGACAAAAAACCAAAAGGGAAGATCATTCCCTGCTTTTCTCAAGCTTAAAGAATTAAAGGAAAAAATCAAGCTTTGAGTGGCAATAGTGAAAGACTCTAAAGAAAAAATATTAAACTATACAGGAACTATCAAAAGAAGATGGAAGGAATATACAGAGTCATCATACCATAAAGAATTGTTGGATGATCAAGGTTACATATTATCAGGAACCACTGGTACTGAAGGAAGAAGTGGAAGGTGCCTTGAAGGAATTGGTGAAACACAAAGTTCAAGGAATTGATGGAATACCAACAGAGATGTTTCAACAAACAGATACAACACTGGAGGGGCTAACTTGTTTATGCCAAGAGACTTGGAAAACAGCTACCTGGACAACTGATTGGAAGAGATCCATATTTGGGCCTATTCCCAAGAAAGGGGATCCAATCAAATGTGGGAATTACCAAACAATATCATAATATCACATGCAAGTAAAATTCTGCTAGCAATCATTCTAAAATGGCTACAGCAGTACAATGATAGGGAACTATCAGAAAATCAATCAAGCCAGATTCAGAACTGGGAATGGAACCAGTGACATCATTGCTGGTGTCAGATGGATTTTGGTTAAAAGCAGAGAATATCAGAAAGATGTCTATCAATGTTATATTGGCTATGCTAAGGCAGTTGACTGTATGGATCACAGCCAATTATACACAACATTGCAAAGAATGGGAATACCAGAGCACCTAATTGTACTCATGAGGAATCTGTACATGGACCAGGAGGCAGTTGTTCCCACAAAACAAGGAAACACTGCTTGGTTTAAAGTGAAGAAAGTTGTGCATCAGGGCTGTATCCTTTCACCATACCTCTTCAATCTCTATGCTGAGCAAATAATCTGAGAAGCTGGACTTTATGAAGAAGAACATGGCATCAGGATTGAAGGAGACTCATTAACAACCTGCATTATGCAGATGACACAACTCTGCTTGCTGCAAGTGAAGAGATTTTGAAACATTTACTGATAAAGATCAAAGAATGCAGTCTTCAGTCAAGATTGCACCTCAACATCAAGAAAATAAAAATCCTTATGACTGGGTCAATAAGCAACTTCATGGTAAGTGGAGAAAAGACTAAGGTTGTCCAAGATTTTGCTTCAGTTGGTTCTACAGTCACCACCTATGGAAGCAGCAGTCAAGAAATCAAAAAGACGCATTGCTTTGGGAAAAGATGTTGCAAAAGACCTCTTTAAAATATGGAAGAGTAAAGATGTCACATTGAAGACGAAGGTGCGCCTGACTCATGCCATGGTATTTTCAGTCACATCTTATGGTTGTGAAAGCTGGACATTGAATAAGAGAGACAAGAGAAGAATTGATGCTTTTGAATTATGGTGCTGCAGATGAATGTTGAATATACTATAGGCTGCCAGAAGAACCAACAGATCCATCGTAGAAGTGCAACCAGAGTGCTCCTTGGAAGCAAGGATCGCTGGACGTGTCTGACGTATTTTGGACATGTAGTCGGGAGGGACCAATCCCTGGAGAAGAACTTCATGTCTGGGAGACTGGCGGGTCACACACAAAAAAAGGAAGATCCTCAACTAGATGGATTGACCCAGTGTCTGCAACAATGGGCTTAAACATAAAAATGATTGTGGCCTGGCACAGAATCAGGAAGTGTTTTGTTCTACTGTATATAGGGTCACTTTGAGTCAGACTCAACTTGACAGCACCTAACAACAACAACAACATTCAGATCTATTATTTGTTTTGAATTAACTTGTATATAGTGTGAAGAGCAGGTCCAATTTCATTATTTTGCATGTGGAGGTCCATTTGTCTTGGCACCATTTGTTGAAAAGATTATTCTATCCTCATTGAAGTGCCTTGACATCCTTGTTGAAAACCCACTCACCACAATTGTGAGCGTACTCCCGAACTCTCAACTGCGTTCCATCAATCTGCACATCTATCCTCACGTCAGTAACACACTGTCTTATTTCTGCAACTGTGTAAGACATCTTGCAGTTGGGAGATTTGAGTTCTCCAGCTTTAATGTTTTTTTAGAATTGTGTTGACTGTTCTAAGCCCTTTGCATCCCATGTGAGTTTGGGGATCAGCTTGTTCATATATAGAGGAAAATCTGATCGAGATTATGGTGGAGGTGATATTGAATCCGTAGATGAATTAGGGGAGTGTTATCATCTTAACTATATCATCTTCTACTCGGTGAATGTGGGATTCTTTCCACTTATTGAGACTTCTCCGATTGCTTTGAAAAATGTGTATAGTTTCATAAAGATGAGCAAAATTATCCCCAGCTTTTTATAGAGAAATATATACCTGTGTTCATGAACCAGATTCCTGATCATAACCAGATGTTGTTGTCGTTAGGTGCCATTGAGTCGAGTCCGACTCATAGCGACCCTCATAGGGTTTTCAATGGCTGACTGTTTCAGGATTGCCTTGGGAGTGGGTTGCCACGTCCTTCTCCCATTTTGCAGTGCTGGGAATAGAACTCAGGACCTCAGAGACTGCAGAGCAGTGCTCCACCAACCGAGCCAAATCCCAGCCCCATAACCAGATAAGCAAAACTAAATAAAAGAACTAAAAATCACTGGACTAGACCACCCACCTCTCTTCCCAGGACCCCATAAACAGCAACAGGTCCAGCTGGCCTGACACACACGTCATGGCCCTCTCTGCTCCCTAGAGCCCCCTTCCCGTCTGAACCGCCCTGCCCGTCAGGGCAAACCTTCTCCAGGGAGGGGCTGTCGAAGGTCTCGATCTGGTTGTTCAGTTCCTTGCTCAGGCGCAGGCTCCAGTTCGTCCCCCGGGTCTTCTTGAGAGAGTTTCTCAGAAACTGGGGGTGAGGGGAGAAGACATCGGTAAGCGGCACCCTGTCCTGTTCTCAGCTGGGCTCCGGGAGCGTTGTAGGACCTTGAACAGTGCCTTGCCCTTTCTGGCTCCCCATCCCTACATCTCTGGATCATTCAGGCCATCAAGCCCCGCATCGGGACTGATGTTTGGTGCGTCTGTGAGCCTGGGTGAAGGCTGTGGCTTTGGGGGCTGGAGGAAGGGGTGCCACGCCTCTGCTTGCTAAGCCCTTGGCTCTCCCGGCTCTCGCCTGACAATGGACATAGCTGTCAACTTCAGACTTGCGAAGTCTTCTCTGACAGAAAGAAAACCTGCACCCTAGGGGCCCTAAGCTCTCCCATGCCCATACTACCAAGGGCCCTCCCATTCAGTGGCCACCTTGTCCCCTTCCAGGCCCCGGGCGACCGGTCGCCCCTTACCTGGATGAGCTTGTCCTCCCAGGCCTTCTGATTCCAGGTGAACTCCGTGTGTCCTAGGGTGCGGCCTTATCTCACAGGCTGCCCTGGCTGCCCCAGGACAGGGGCCTGCCTTGCTATGGGATGGGTTCCTTGGCCTGGCGTCCAGGGAGCCCGTGTGTGCCACCCTCCCAGGTGGTATTTCCCTCTCCTCCTCTCCAAGTGCTCAGCCAATTCTCAGGACCAACGGAGGCTGTGTGGGACCCCACAGCGCCTAGGTTCCCCTGGTTCAGGGAACTTGATGAGCCCCTCGGCACGCGCATGGGGTGGGCACCTCACCTTCCAGGTACTGGACCAGCAGCGGGATCTCCACCTCCCACATGTCGGCCATGGAGGGGGCGATGCTCTGGCGCAGGGTCCTCAGGAGGTTGAGCACGGCTACCCCACGGCCCTCCCCTTTGTAAGGCGAGGACATCAGCACCTGGAGGGCACCGGGGTGTCTGCGGAGCGGGGCCGGGCGCCTCAATCCCTGTCTGGGAGCTCGTGGTCCCCAGTGTAAATGGGGAGGGGTACAGGGAGGGTGGTTTCTCAGGACAGAGAGGCCCCTGGGGATGCTGCAGGAGGGAGGCGCTGAGAGGCCAGGCCTAGGCCCCTCCCCACCCCCTGGCCACAGTGGGGTATAGACTGGTGTCCACCAGACAGAGCCCACCCCAGGGGCAGGCAGGACGTGTCCTGGGGACTCGCTGGGCGGAGGATTCTGGGAGCCCTTCAGGACCAGGTCTCAGCCATCTGAGCACACTGCCCTTGCCATGTCTCCAAAGAAGGGCAGTGGGGACCCAGGACCCTGTCCTGTCCAATGCCCACCTCTCCCTCCCACTCTGCCTCCCTCCTCCCTCTGGGAAAGAGGACCTCAGGGGAGAGGCACCATGGGGCGTGGCCTCACCAGGCCAGAGCATGTGCAGGCCACTCACCAGGAGACGGGCCAGCAGCTTCTGAGGGGCAGGCAGGTCCACTGAGGAAAGAGATGCCACCCCAGCTGAGGCTGCCCCGCCCACGCCAGACGTGCCCAGGGTCCCTGAGGAGGACTTTTCCCCAGAGGTGCTTCCCCAGCACCGTCCCTCTGCCTCCCCAGAAGGGAGGCTGGGTGGATAGAGTGGAGTCTCCTCTAAGGAACGCCAGCGCCCATGGCTTCTCCTGGGAATCAGGAGAGTCACGCTAACAGGCCAGGCTTGGAAGATGCTTTCACAGGTCATGCTCGGTTTGTAGTGGATTCCAGGCCATGTTGTGACGGTGCTCTGCCTCCCACTGTGAACCCTGGCCTCTGCTGACCCAGCAGTCAGTACACATCCCCCTCCCCAGATACCCTTCTGTCCTCTGCAGGCTTTGGGGGCCAATGTGCCCATGGAAAGCAAGCCCACAGTGCGTGGATGGGTGGGTGGGGTGGGGGAAGCCCCAGGAGAAGTGGCTGGCATCCTAGAATCAGGGCGACAGGACCATGAGGAAGACCTCAGGGGCCACCTAGGCTTGTTCAGACCTGACTAAGCATGCCCTGAGCTTTGCCACCCTTACACCACCACCATCACCAGCCGCACTCGCCATGTGAAGTCCCCAGCCCGTGAGAACAGTCCCTGTGGGACCAGAAGTGGGAAGAGGGGCACAGCAGTGACATGCAATAGGCAGGAATGGTCACTTGAGAGCCAGGTGTTAACAGTGCCCACCCAGGGTAAACCACTCTGGCATGGGTTCCTGGGGGGACCAACTGGAACGCCATAGTTCCGCTAACTAGCTTGGAGAGGATGGATGGAGCAGAGACCCACAAAGCCCCTCCTTTGTGTGGCAGAGGCTGATCCAGGCAACCCCCAGAGTGAGGTCTGGGCCAGAGGAATGGGCTGGAGAAATGGGGACACGAGGAACAAGGTCCCATGGAGAAGCCTGTCCTCAGACATGGTAGGTGGATTCTGGGTGCTTGCCGGAGAAGGGGACATGTGCTGTGGGGGGCATGGGGAGAGGTGAGAAGGAGCTTCCCCTGTGCCCAGTCCCACCAGCAGGCACCGGGACGCTGCCCACCGTGCTTGCTCTTGCCAGCCGCGCTGGCCTCCATGTCCTTGTTGTGGAGCTGGTTCTCCGCCAGGTTGGTGAGGCTGATGCAGATGGGGGTCAGGGCCTCCGTGTAGTCTGTCTCCATGATGTAGCAGAGCAGCCTCACCCAGAACTCCTGGGCCAGGGAGGGGGTGGTTCCAGAGGATCTGAAGGTGTCCCGTAGCCATGCAGGATTGGCCAGGCTCCACCCACAACATGGGCCACAGCCAACATCCCCAGAGCTGTCCCGAACCGCTGATGGGCTCAGCCCTCAACTGACTGCCCTGCCAACCCTGGACTTTACAGGGCCATCTAGGGACACCCACCCAGCTGGCTGCCATGCCCTGTGCTCAACACTCCCACCTGCCAACCTCATACCAACCCTACACCCAATGCATCCAGTCCATCCAGGGCCCCTGATCCCAAATCCTCTAGAGCTGTGTGCTGGGCAGGTGACCCAGCTGTGCCTGCCTGTCATGATGATCAGATCTATCTGTGGACTTGGCTGTGCAAGAGCACTCAGTCCCCAAATCAAAACTAATCTGACATTGCTGCGAAGACCTCACACAGCTCCGATGAAAGGCCATGATGCACAAAAGAGACCATGCTTGATAATGCAGGGGTCTTATCCAGGGGAGTGAAAGGACTCAATTGCAGAAAACTGAGGAAGAGGAAATTCTGCCACAAGACAGCTTCCACTCCTGCCTGCATCTCCAGCCTGCCAGCCTGCCTTGCACATTTCACCCTTGCCAGCCCTACCATGATGCGAGGCAAGTCCTTGAAATAAATCACACTAGGACATGTCTCCCACAGGTCCTGTTTCTCTGCAGAGCCCTCACAGGTACAGATTCTTAGGTCCCTTCTCCTTGGATGACTATCCAATACCCCCAGTTAACAGAGGTTCCCTTCATCCCCCCACACCCTAGGAGTTTAGAATGAGACTCCTGGGCCCCATACAAACTAATGAGTGCAGTGGCTTGACCTGCTCTAGCCACCCCAGAAACTTCCAGTCCCTGGCAGATGGAGAAGCAGCATGGTGAATTAGAAGGGCATTTTAAGCCTGGCTCTACTGTTTACCAGCTTGGGCAAGTTAATGAGTCCCTCTGAGCCTTAGTCGCTTCAACTGTAAAACTGGGGTAAAAAATAATAGTGCCCACCTCACAATTAGATGAGATTGTACATGTTACACACCTACTATAGTATCTGCACATGTAGGTGTTCCATGGACAATAGCTATTCTCATTATTCTTACTGCTTCTGCAAAGTGCACTGCCACTGGACAGGAATCATGTAGCCTAAGGCCTCATTTCGTGGATAATCCTTCCCTCCCTGATGCTCAAGCGATACATTTTTCTTATCTTATTGCTATGTCACATTTCATTGCAATTAAAAGTCAATGCATTTGTTTCTCCTCTAACTTTTGAGCTCTTGTGGTCATACTGAGTTCTCCTAACATATGCCTTCATATATTTCACATAGTGGGAACTTCCTAAATGTTTGTGAAATATTTCCTTACACACACACACACACACACACACACACACCCTACCCCTGAACTGAATGCCCTTTACAATAATGGACATTTTTTTTCAGTCAGTAAGTCAAATGCTACATATTGAGACCTACTGTGTGCCAGGCACTACCCTAGCCTCAAGGGGACAGAAATGAAAAGTAGGTTCCCACTAGTGACCTGGCTCTGAAACTGGGTTTGGAAAGACAAGAGCCCAGGCCAGTGGAAGAGGAAGTCCCCCAGCCACCCATGAAGGTGGCCAGTGCACAACTCTGAGAATGCTTGGTTCCTCTCCCAGACTTCAAGGCGCAGACGGGAACCATGGGCTCTGCTGTCATGGCCCACTGAGCGGGGAGGGGACTCACTCACGTTGGTCATGCCGCTGACAGAGGAGGTTATGATCTTTACGGTGTCCATTGTGACTTTGTGGACCATCTTCTCTTCCAAGTCCCTCTGATAATAGCTCTCCCGGCGATTTGTCTGGAAGGCAGAACCAAAACGTCCCTGCTGGCCGACTGGCAGGGGCTTGTCCTGGTCTCAGGGGTGGCCTCCTCACTCCTCAGGGGGCTCGCTGCAAGGCTCCAGGTCCCAGGATGCTCAGGGACCTGCAGTTGCACTGTGTGTCCATGTGCTTATGCCATGAGTCTCTACCAAGGTCCAAACTCAGGCGTGCTGAGCAGCGTTCTTTATGTTTTGGAAACCATTTCCCAAGTCCAGCTGCTCCATGGTGGGCATGCTGGGGCCACTCACCAGTGTTTTTTTGTTTGTTTGGTTGGTTGGTTGGTTTTGTTTTTTTTTTGTTTTTTGTGTTTTTTTGGGTTTTTAGGTTTTTTTTTTTTTTTTTTTTTTTTTTTCGATACTGTGGTTGAACCCAGGGCCTCGCATTTGCATGCTCTGCAAGTGCTGGACCACTGAGCTGCACCCTCAGCCCATTTTTTTACTTTTTGAGACAGGGTCTCGCTAAGTTATGCAGGCTGCCTCTGGTCTCAAACTTGCGATCCTCCTGCCTCCGCCTCCCGAGCTGCTGGGATTACAGGTGTGTGCCACCGCACCTGGCTTCACTCACCAGTTTGTAGGTGGACAAGGTCAGCTGCACGGACACATACTTCAGCCCCCAGCCTTTGATCTTGTCCTGGTAGCCGGACAGAGCCAGTTGTCCAATGATGCGCAGAATCGCCATCCTCACCTGAGGGCACAAGGCCGTGGACGTGCTGGGGTCAGCACGGGCTCCAGGGCAGGGGCTCAGCACCCAACTCCCAATCCCGTGACATGCAACATCTGGGAATTGAGGGCGTGTGGGGCTGGAAGAAGCTCCGGGGGGCCAACTGGCTGTGGCCATCGCGGTCCACCATCCCTGGCCTCCTGCGGGGGCCTGGCTCTGCAGCGTGCACGCAGGGGAAGCCTCAGCTGAGCCCTTCGGAGACTCGCCCCCCCCAGCCCCGCTTGATGCAGGCGGCTCCACGGTGGGGCCCTGGTGGGAAACATCCCCCTTGTACTCTGGTTCCCTGGGTGAGACTGTGTATGGGGTGCAGAATCAGCTCAGGTTCTCTTCTCTGGGCGGCCTCCACGGGCTGCAGCCTGCCTCATCTGCACCTCCAGCCCTCACAGCCCGCCCTCCTCCGTTCTCCTCAACACTTCTCTGTGTGTCCCCTTCCCAGACTGTGTCCACAGCCAGAGCCACACCCCAGCTTGGCTGGGGCTGCCGTGGAGTCCGGGCTGAGGTTTGTAACTTGGGTTCTTGTGAGTAGAGGGAGGGGACGCTTGGAGGGAGGGGACGCTTTCTCGTGTCCAGTAAAGCCCCGACACAGCCCGGGGGCAGCGCGCTCACCCCCTCCTCCCCACAAGGAGGCCCGAGCACCTCACTGGAAGACTCCAGGGCATGGGGAGGAGCCAAGCCCTCCAGAGAGGACTGCGGCCCTCCTCAGCCCCGCTCAGGCCTGGCAGCGGGAAGCAGCCTCCTCCACACACAGCCGGCTCCCTGCCGGGTCCCTGCCCTGGTACCTTGGACCGGGTGTCAGAGAGCGTGTTCTTCACCACGCGGATGGCCAGGTAGATGGTCCTGATGTCCATTCTGGGCTCTGAAAGAGGAAGAGCGGCCTGGAGGGCTGCAGCTCGGGGAGCTGCCGGTGCCGTATCCCTGCCGCCTCAGCTCCAGTGCCTCCAGTGTCACATGCTCAGGGGCACTGTCTCAGGATCCTTCCCGGCCAGGGTCGCCATGGACACAACGCTCTCCTCTTAATACCTGGAGCAGCACCCCGCCCTCAGGCCCGGGGACACCGTCTTTACACCTCATTCTCCACCCCACTACTTGGCACGGGCCTCCTCTGAGCCTCTGAAGGCAGAGTTTCCACTCGAGAGCTACAGCCCTGCACAGAATCCCCACAGATGGACCCCCAGCTCTGGGCATGAGGAGTGGCTCCTCACAGCAGTGAAGGGCGCTGGCTCCTGCTGAGCTGCCTGGGTTCAAGGGCCGTCTCTACAGCATCCCAGCTGTGTGACCTCAGGTGTGTTACTGAGCCTCTCTGTGCCTCAGTGTCCTCGCTTATAAAATACAAACGATAACAGTGCCTCCCTCACAGAGCTGCTGTGAGCAGGAAAGGAGTGAATTCAGCGCTCAGCACACCGTAAAGGTGACTCGAGTGCTTGCTAATCACACACTGAGCTCCCAACTAAAGAAAGAGGAAGTTCCAGGGAGGTAGATAAGAGCTGAGAGAAGGTTCTGGAGAGGTCTGGTGTGCACAGAGCTACAGTTACAGGTTCGAGTTGATAGTGTGTCCAAGGTTAAATGTTACTGAGTCAGTGCCAGGATAGAGAAAGAGGATATGAGGGCGGATCCGAGGCACACATCATCAGGCTCTCAGGCAGAACGGGAAGGCTTAGAATTTTCAGCTCTGACATGAGAACTTCATTTCTGATCACAAAAATAGCACGTGGTCATTGCAAAACTAAAAGAGGTGATCGCTGCTGATAATAGGTTGGGTGTCCTTCTATAGCTGCCTACGCATACACGGACATAGATTTCCTTCGGGTAACTGAGGTCGTGCTGTGTACACGGTCCAGGACCATGTTATATTTAATACAGAGAAATAAAAAAGCAAATGAGTGCAGTGGTTCATGCCTGTAATCCCAGACACTCAGGAGGCTGAAGCAGGAGGATCTCAAGTTCCAGACCAGAGGCAGCCTTAGCAACTTAGGGAGACCCTGTCTCAAGATAAAAAATAAAAGGGGAATTAGAGAGTCCTTGGCAGACTACTTGCCTAGCCTGGTGAGGCCCTGGGTTCAACCCCTAATACAATCAATCAATCAATAAATAAACAAATAGTATAAATTGACTGCAGGCTTTATAATGGTTGCATGATACTCTGTTAAGCTATATGCTATTATTTATTCCATGAATTCCTTACAGAGAGACATTTAGGCTGTTTCTAATGTTTTCCTTTTGGCACAATGTTACAATGAACATCTTTGTCCAGTTACCTTTGGGCAATTATTTCCCTCAGCCAATTAACAAAACGTTGGAGTGCTTACCCCACTGTTTGCACTCTATCCAATTGACCATCCAGAATTGTTTAGCAATTTAGGCCCATCAATGAAGTTTAAGGGCCTGGTATTTTTGTTATCCCAGAGCAGGGATGAGCTAAATATTAACTCACAGGCTACATCCAGTTCCAAATCTATTTTTGTAAATAAAGTTTTATTGGGACATAGCCATGTTCAGCAGTCTACAGCCACTTTTGCTCTATAGTGACAGAGATGGGTAATTTTCAGAGACTGTATGGCCTGCAAAGCAAAAAATATTTTTGCTATTTGCTCTGTTGCAGAAAAATGGCGAGGCCAACTCTAGCTGTCCTTTATCACCTCTGTCCGTCAGACAGCTATAAAGGATCTCCTTGTTACTTAAACTTACATTTCTTTAAGAGAGAGGTTTGAGGTCAGTGGAAGGTTCCCAGCCCCCATGTATAGTTGCCCAATTTGTGCCCCGTACAAAATCACGCAGCTTTAAGGCAGGAGTGCATGATGCCTTGAACCCAGGCAGTCCTTGAACCCAGGCAGCCCAGCAGGGGCCCAGAGCCCTTCACTGCTGTGAGGAGCAGCCCCTCGTGCTTAGAGCTGGGCGCCCATCTGTGGGGATCCTGTGCAGGGCTGTAGCTCCGCCTTGGTGAGGAGGGTGGTTCCCATTTGATATCAAGAGCAGGGTTCCAGCTCCTGCTTAGGGATTAGAGTCAGGGCCAGTGTTATGGGACTCATGGGGTTGAGGGTTATGCTTGCTTGGTCTAGTTAGGCCTTCTATCCGGACTTGGATTTTCGGCCTTACGGGTCAGTAGCAAGACTCAGGTTAACAGTAGGAAAGTCAGATGCAGGAGGGTGGCAGTGTGGAGGGGGCCGCAGTGCGGGGAGGTTCAAGGCTGTTGCTCTTGTTAGGTGCCGTGGAGTCCTGTCCAGCTCATAGCCACTCTCATAGAGTTTTCAATGGCTGTTTTGGGATTGCCTTGGGAGTGGGTTGCCAGGTCCTTCTCCCATTTTTGCGGTGCTGGGAATCCAACTCGGGACCTCAGAGACTGCAGAGCAGCGCTCTACCAGCTGAGCTAAATCCCAGCCCAGGTTCAAGGTTAGAAAAGGTAGAGCAACCAAGAGATTTGGCTCCCTCAACCCACCCCGGGTTTATAAAAGAGAACGTGGCGGTGGCCCATGTGTGAGTGAACCCTCTTCTTCTTGCCGCCCCCTGACCCCCCGCCCCACCCCCCGCCCCAGGCTCACCTTCCGCACTCACCACGGCCCTGATGAGGGTGAGCGTCCCCACGCGGACCGCCTCTTTGCTCATCTCTGTCTGGCTGAAGAAGAACCTCATCAGCTCCTTGGGGTAGGAGCGAGCTGCGGGTGGGAAGGAGCACGTCAGTCGTCCCCACTGGGGCGGACCCAGCCAGGGGCAGCGGCCCTGACCCCTGCTCCAAGGTGCTGGACTCCCCGGGCTCCAGGGGGCAGGGCCTCACCGAGGGCGATGAAGCAGTGTACGATCTCCATCAGGTTCTGGCTGCTGAACTGATGCTGCGCTGGGGCCTTGGTGCACACCTGGGGAGGGGCGGCCAGGTAGGGCGGGGCGGGGGAGACCGCAGGGGCCCAGGGACACAGCGGGGGGCCCGGGGGCACCCACCTCCCGCTGCGCTTCCTGCTGAGCCACCCAGGACTCCTTTGCCAGCGGAGCTTGCTGGCCTCACCTGCTCGTGCAGTTCCGTGAAAATAGGGTGCAGCTGCATTGGGGGGATGGGAGTGTTGGTGGTGACGGATGCCTCCAGAATCTGCCTCAACACCTGCAACAGATGGTGGCCTGTGACCTTTTCCCAGCTGAGGCTCAGATCCCTTGCTACCCAGTGGGCCACTGAGTGGTAGCATCTGCATCCCCTGGGCGCTGATTAGACACAGAGCCAGGCCCTACCCAGACCCACCAGTCCCCGGTGATTCCCACGCTCAGTAAACTTGGGAAGTGCTTCGCTGGACCGCTGGGTGTAGCGTTCAAGACCCTTTTCCCCCGCTCTCTCCTGTCCACTTGGAGGTGAGTCCTATTCTTTAGCCAGAATGTTCTACAGGGGGTTCCCTGCATCCGTCACATTCATTTCCACCCCTTGCTTTCACAGCTCATGACTGTGACTTGCTTGTGAGTCAGCCACCCCTTCACAGCAGACATTAGGCCAGACCAGGCCTCCCGTTGGAGCCCTGCCACGCCACACCTCTGCCTCCCACCAGTCCAAGGTCGTGGTGGTTTCAGTGGTGCCCTCCCACGATTCGTGTCCACTTGGAACTTGAGAATGTGGCCTCGTTTGGGAAGAAGATTTTTGAGGACGTAATTGGTTGAGGCTCTAGAGACTGCTGTGGTTCTTGGCTACAGCAGCCCTAAGAAGCGAACACAAAGGCCCCACCTCCCGGGGGCCCCCAAACCCCTGTGGGACCCGGCTCTTCCTCCTGAAACAGAGCTCCTTTCCTTCAAACCCTATAGCACCAGACTCCTCGGCCCTCAAGGGGCACAGGTGTGGCGGGTCTGCTGATGTGATGTCGATATCTGCACCCCCTGGGCCTATGGGAACCCTATGTTTTCCTGCACCCCAGCCCTCACCTGTGTAATGAAGAGGGCCTCCAGGCTGCCCTGGTACTCCGCCAGCAGCAGGGGGATGTAGTCGTAGACTTGTTCCCGCAGGTCGTCATTGGGCAGGAGGAGGCTCAGCATGGGCTTCAGGGACTTGATGACCCCCAGCTTCACCTGCCACAGGAAGCAGCGTCCTCGAGCCCCCAGCAAGGCTCAGGACCTCGGCCCCTTCCACAGACTCCACAGACTCACAAGAAAGGGTGCCTTAGAGGCAGAGTCCAGGCCTCATTCCGAGCCCCCCCCCCCGTGGCGCTGCGTGGCCAGCCTGGCAGGTTAAGTCCCACCTATGAGCCACGTGACCTTGGACTGGTATTTAATCTCTTGCTGTGTCTGTTTCACCATTTATAAAATTGTCCTATGTCATAGAGTCAGTGTGGAATGAGCTCCCAGAGGGAAGGCGCTTGCAGAGTCCCCAGTACCATGAGAGGTGTGCCACGCGAGGTGTGCCACATGAGGTGTCGTGACCACAACCACATATAGTGTCTCTGCCAGAGCCTTTATCAAGGTCCACCTTATGAAGCCAGCCTTGTGGGCCACTCCGTTAAGCATCCACCAGGCCACGGGCTCCCCAGGAATGAGGCTGGACATGGTGGCCCTCTGCATTTCCCAGCCCCACGGTCTTGGGAATTTGAGACCTAGCAGGGCGCATCTCACCTCCAGGTTGTGGTGCCGCAGCCACACGGTCACAAAGTAGCGATACATGGGGAACAGCTTCACGGCAAACTGCTCCTCTGTCATCACCGGGTACAGACTGTCCTCCAGGTGCCGGAGGTAAAACTGCACCGTCTCACAGAAGGTCTCCATGGCTGCCGGCGGCGGGGCGAGGGGTTCAGACGGGGCCAGGGGTGGAACCAAAGCTTCCTCACCTGCCTTCCCTGGGTCACCAATGCCCTCCTCCCTGCCCTGCCCTCCCCTTGCAGCGCCCTGATTCTGCACATCTGTGCGTGCTGAACACAGGTGCGTCCAGGCTTCTCCCCCTTGAGGACGCAGGCCAAAGGTGGGGCTGGAGTGTGAGGCTCTGCCCGCCTCCTGGGGACTCTCGTGCAGATGGCAGCAGGCACACTTGACCCTCCTGATTTCAGGCATCAGGGGTTCTTAGCTACACGGATGTCGAGTAACCACATATCAGGGCCAGGTGATCAGAGCCAAATAGCATCAAAGACCTTCTTCTGTGTCATGCCCAGAAAGGAGGCGTTCCCTGACCTTCCTCGCCCAGGAGTGCTCATCGCCCCTCTCTGGGCTTCTGACATGTTTAGGCACAGAGCAAGCCACAGGGAGCCACGGGGACAGCAACGGCCTTCAAAAAGGCACTCATCCTGTAATCCCAGCAGCTAGGGAGGCGGAGGTGGAAGGATCGCAAGTTTGAGACCAGAGGCAGTCTGTGTAACTTAGCGAGACCCTGTCTCAGAAAGTAAAAAAAAAAAAATGGGCTGGGGGTGCAGCTCAGTGGTCCAGCACTTGCAGAGCATGCAGGTGCAAGGCCCTGGGTTCAACCCCCAGTTCTGCAAAAAAAAAAAAAAAAAAAAAAAGGCACCATAAGTCTCAGCCACCTGCCCCCAAGAAAGCTCATCCCAGGCCAAAGTAGGCGATTGAGCAAATGTTCAGGGACAAATGAGCTACCCGCTTCATGACCCATGGCCCCTCTGTCTGCTCCTGACCCTGCTTTCCTCCTCCAGGACCCTGATCAGGCCAGACCTGTGGCGCAGGTGGGCCACTCACCGCTGCAGATCACCTGGCGCATGGTGGCCTCGTTGGCAAGCCTCAGCATCGTGAAGATGGTGGCCAGCGTGATGCCCATGTATGGCATGAACTCGAACACTGTGGGGGAGGGGAGGTCACGGGAGGCAGAGAGGACGACCACGCCGCCCACCACCTCCAGCCCCAAGACGTCACAGCGGGGAACCCTGGGTCCTGGCTGGGGCCCCAGGAAATAGTGTGGGGGTCAGTCATGGGTGAAAAGGGGGTGGGGGCAGAAGAGGAGGCACAGGAAGGCTGAGGGAGGGCGAACACAGAGAGCCACAGGCAAGGGCCAGCAGACTGTAGAAAGAGCATGCCCGCCTCCAGGCAGCAAGGCTGACTCCAGAGGGTCCTCCGGCCTTCTCGGGCCTTGGATGGATGATGGCAGATCCATCCGAGAGCGAGCAACCCAGAGGGCGAGAGGCCAGGCAAGGACGAGCGCAGAGAGGTCACAGGCAGAAGGAAGAGAGACCGTGATGGGCCCCTGAACTGGAGCTCCATGCCCTACTGCCTTATCTGATGTTCTAAGCCTTAGAATGGGAAGTCAGGGCCTCCACTGCCACCCTGCCTGAGCCCCTCTCGTGTGGCTCTTCAGAGGTGATGCCCCCAGGCTGGCTCTCCCTTGCCCCAAGCTGCTGCCCCCTTCTCTCATCCTCCCCACCCCCAGCCTCTGCACCCCCAGCCTCATCTGACTGTCTCCTCTGCAGACAGGGACCCTGGGGGCCCCGTGTGAGTTATAGATGGCCCTAGCTTCGGCGAATGTGGGAGGGGCCACACTTCCACTTTTGTGCGTGGCCTTCACCGAGGCCAGAGACAGGCAGACAGCCTTCTCTGGGGCTGAGGCCAACCTCCCCGGTGCGCTGTCTGGTGGAGCCATGACGGCCACCGGAGGAGGTGTCCTTGTGCAGTTTGACTTGGGGTGCCCTCACCTCACCACGGGCCTGTTGGGACTGAGTCCTGGCCATCTCGCAGGCTGTGACAGCGCCTGCCCTGCTCTGCACCCCCCTGTCCCTAGATTCCTCCTCGAGCAGCTCCCAGTAGGGGCTCCTCCAGGCTGGTCCTGGCCCTGGCTCTTCTGCACTCATCCCTGGCTGCTGGTGGCTTTGACCACCTGCAGGCGAGGCCAACAAGCAGGGCCACGCCCGGACCTGCCCTCTGACCTGGACAGCCATAGGCCCCTCTCCTGGGGCAACTCTCAAAACCAAATTCTTTTTTCTTTATTCTTTTCTCTTTTTTTGGTACTGGGGGTTGACAGGGCCTCACACCTGCATGCTTTGCAAGTACTGGACCACTGAGCTGCGCCCCCCAGTCCATTTTTTTTACTTTTTGAGACAGGGTCTCGCAGAGGCAAGAGGATCGCAAGTTCAAGAGCAGAGGCAGTCTGTGTAACTTAGCGAGCCCCTGTCTCAAAAAGTAAAAAAATGGGCTGAGGGCGCAGCTCAGTGGCTCAGCACTTGGCAGAGCATGCAAGCGCGAGGCCCTGGGTTCAACCCCTAGTACCACAAAAAAAAAGGGGGGGTGGTAAAAAGAGAAATAAAGGTGGGAAGATAGAAGACAACGTAGTCAGAGAGGAGAGAGAGAGAAAGAGGAGGGGAAGGACAGAGAGACAGGGAGGAATAAAGAAAAAAGAGCCACAGAAACAGAATCCTCTTTTTCGCAGTACTTGGGGGTTGAACCCAGGGCCTCGTCCATGCTAGGCAATTGCCCCACCTCTGAGCTGCACCCTCCGCCCCTTTTTATCTTGAGACAGGATCTTGCTAAGTTGCACAGGCTGCCTCGGGTCTCAAACTCCCTGTCCTCTTGCCTCTGCCTCCTACATTGCTGGGGCTGCAGGCGTGAAAAGAGAATCTTAATAGCCAAGAGGGCTGGGATTTAGCTCAGTGGGTAGAGCACTGCGCTGTAGCCTCTGAGGCCCCAAGTTCGATTCCCAGCACCGCAAAAATGGGAGAAGGGCCTGGCAATCCCAAGGCAATCCCAAAACAGTCAGCCATTGAAAACCCTATGAGGGTCGCTATGAGTCGGATACCGACTGGAGGGCACCTAACAACAACAATAATAGCCAAGAGAGACAGAGACGTGTGAAAACCGGAGAGGGGGAAGACGGGGAGTGGGGACAGCGACAGAGGTGAGCAGAGACGGAGAATCAGAGACCAGGAAAGAGAACCTGACCGGCCTGAGCAGACGGGAACAGAGCCCCACCGTTGCCATTGGCCAGCTTGGCCAGCGTGACGATGACGAACTCGTCGGTGAGGCTGAGGGGCTTGAGGTGGTGCTGCAGCTCGTACATGACCAGGCTGAAGTGGTTTCGGGACAGAGCCACCAGCGTGTCACTGGCCACCTCTGCCTTCATGTAGCCCTCCAGCTGCAGGGGACAGGAAAGGCACCACAGTCGGCTGCGTCTCCATGAACCCGCACCCCAAACCCGCGCCCCTCCTCCCCGCTGGCTCCCTTGGGCTCAGCCCCTGAGTCCATTGCCCTAGGGTTTCCGGCAGCCGGGCCAGGCCTGCAGGTGGCGCAGCTCCTGGGCTGGCTGAATGAGGCACAGCGGAGACCAGGCGCTGCTACCTCGGGGATCTCCCTCATCTCCTTGGAAGCGATGGCCACCAGCCTCTGCACGCACTGCTCCTGCAGCTCCCCCTCCTGCTGGATGATCTCCTGGAGGATGGCGTAGATGGTGAGCTTGCGCTGGGTGGAGATCTGGGGGAAAGTATGGCGGCGAGCGAGCAGGGTCAGAATGGCCCGCCTGCTCCCAGCGCCACGAGTCGGCCTCCTCTCCCTCGGGCTGTCCTTCTCTTCTGCATCCCCTTGGGAAAGACGACCACCACCCTCTAACCTCCAAGGCTCCGATCTCAACTCCCCCCTTGGCGATTCTTCCTGCTCCTCTCCCCCATCCCACTCATCCAACCGGCCCCTCACTGTTGTTGTTGTTGTTGTTGTTGTTGTTAGGTGCCCTCGAGTAGAGTCAGACTCATAGCGACCCTCGTAGGGTTTTCAATGGCTGACTGTTTCGGGATTGCCTTGGGAGTGGGTTACCACGTCCTTCTCCCATTTTGCGGTGCTGGGAATCGAACTCGGGACCTCAGGGACTGCAGAGTGGCGCTCTACCAACTGAGCTAAATCCCAGCCCCGCCCTGGTCATACGCCTTGCAAATCGCCCCTTTCATCCCTGTCTCACCAACATTCAGCCAGGCAAGCGTCAGATGGCCCCCACACAAGGTCCTCCCCAGGGCAGGCTCGCCCTGCCCGGGGTCCTGGGAAGGGAACCTTTGAGACAGGAACATGCCTCTTCTTCCCTCTTGATTCCTATATGGGCAGCACTTGTCACCATTTAAAATGGCCTGGCTTAGGATGAGACTGGACAGATGGCTTGTGCACCCAAAACTATACCGGCACAGCCATGCTCAAGAATGACTTTCATTGGCCTAGCAGAGAAAGGACAATTTGGGGAATGCAAAAGAAGGAGGGAAGGATCTAGAAAAAGGAGGAAATCCTGGGAGAGGAGAGAGGGGAGAGGAGGATCAAGGAAGAGTGAGGAATTGGGGAGGGGGTGACCTCAGGGTGAACAGCCCAACTTTAAGTCCTGGAAAGAATTATAATAACACCAATAATACCAAAGAATGGTAATAATATAGATGGACTAGAAAATTCATGTAATATGCCAGGCACGGTGGCGCACACCTGTAATCCCAGCGGCTCGGGAGGCAGAGGCAGGAGGATCGCAAGTTCAAGATCAGAGGCAGTCTGCGTAATTTAGCAAGACACTGTCTCAAAAAGTAAAAACATGGGCTGGGGGTGCACCTCAGTGGTCCAGCACTTGCAAAGCATGCAGACACAAGGTCCTAGGTTCAATGCCCAGTACGGAAAAAAAAAAAAAAAAAAAAAAAAAAGAAAAAAAGAAAAGAAAATTCATGTAATAGTACTGACAATGTAAAAAGTTCACTGCAGAAAAAGTTTCAATCTTAAACATAATTTGGAACCAAGGATAGATAGAAAAATATTATCATAAAAAGACAAGCAAATGAAAGAGGTCTTTGGTGGGGGGGGTGGAATGGGGGGAGGAAGTATACAAGAGGGTAAGGGGGAACTTATCTGTGTAATGTACAACAAAATGCATATATGGAAATGTCACAATGAAACGCATGTCAGAATAAATCACATTAAGTTGTACCTTAAAAATTTCCAATTAAAAAAAAAAGAATGACTTTCATTTAATTGGGGGTGACCAGCCACTCTTAAGGAATGAGGGTTTGTTTTATAAGTAGGGTTATCGCTGGCGAAGCCCTCCAAGGAAATTTCTGCAGCCTCAAGTGGTAGGAAGGCCAGAGACATAAGCAAATTTGGGGACCTCAGGAGGAGAAGAATCCCCTCAAATGTCTAAGTTCTGCTGGTGCAGCCAGTGCAGAAGGCTTGGCGTTGCTTTCCTAGGCTTGGGACAGCAAATGATGGAGATGGTACAACTCCAATCAGAGATAATCCCTTGGGAACGATCGGACAGAAATCAACCATGTGGCCTTAGGAGCTGCTCAGTGCTGTGTGGCTCCGTGCCAGGGGTTCTAAACTTTATTACAATTGTCCCCTAAGGAGGCTTTTCAGATATTTTTAGACATTTTTCACCAGTGAAACTTTAATAACACAGGTGTACTATATGCAGAACTTTTCCATGTGCTTTTGTACATATTTACGGTTTATAGAGAAAAAGTGGGGCTGGGATTTAGCTCAGTTGGTAGAGCGCTGCTCTGCAGTCTCTGAGGTCCCAAGTTCGATTCCCAGCACTGCAAAATGGGAGAAGGACGTGGCAACACACTCCCAAGGCAATCCCGAAACAGTCAGCCATTGAAAACCCTGTGAGGGTCACTATGAGTTGGACTCGACTCGAGGGCACCTAACAACAACAACAACAACAACAGAAAAAGTAGAATTTTCTTTATTCCTCAAGAACACATTTTACCTCCTTGGGAGAAATCACACCCCATGGAGAATGCATTCTCTACATTTTTAAAGCAAACTCAGGGAGGCCTATATGCTAGACACTATATAAATAACCAGGAAAATTATAATCAGACCAGCCTTTCTGAGGATCAAAAGTAATCTTTGATAAAGATGACAACACATTCCCACAAGAGCCAAGATATGGAATCACCCTAAATGTCCATCACTGGATGAATGGATAAAGGAAATGTGGTATGTTTATAAATATATAAATGTATGTATGTTTATAAATATACCCATATATGTACACACACATATATACACACAAACAATGAAAAATTATTTGTCCATAAAAAGCATGAAATTCTGTCATTTGTGACAACAGGGATAGACCTAGGAACATTGTGCCTAGTGACATAAGCCAGGCACAGAGAGACAGACATCACATGCTCCCATTCATGTGAGGAATCTAAAAAGGTGGCTCTCAAAGAAGCTGGGAACAGAGCAATGGCTACCAGGGGATGGGGAGTATGAGGACAGGGAAAACAGGGAGAGCCTGGGCAATGGGTGCAATATTTACACCTCAGCAGGAGGAATAAGTGCTGGTGTTTTATTGCATGGTAGGGTGACTATAATTAGCAATAAGGCATTATATATCTCAAAATAGCTGGATGAGAGGATTTTGAGTGTGCTCATTATAAAGCAATGGTAGCCAAGGCCGGTGGAGTCTGATGTAATCTCAGCATGTGGGAGGAGGAGGCACCGGGATCACAAGTTGAAGGCCAGCCTGAGGTACGTGTGAGACCCTGTCTCAACAAAACTAGAGCTGGGGTATAGCTCAGTGGTGGACCACATCCCTAGCATCTACAAGGCCTGGGTTCCATCCCCAACACTGCAAGAAATAAATAAAATAAAGAAATGATAAAAGTTTCAGATGACTCCTAAGGGTTCAATGGGATCATTACACAATGTGTATATGAAATGAAACCTCATCTTGTCCCTAATCAACATGTATAATTATCATGTGTCATCGGAAGGAAGAAGGGAAGGAAGAGAGGAAGGAAGGAAGGGAGGGAGGCAGGCAGGCTGGGTCTGTAGGGAATACTTATGGTCAAAAGAGGAAAATTATCAAAGACTTGGAAACTGGAAGAGGGATCTCTACCAGAGGATACCTGAGTGCTGCCTTGCAGTTGATCTGGGACCCCAGGGTTCTGTGAGCTGAGCATCTTGGCTTGCCTTTGACTGTCTAAGGCTCTTTTACAGCTGAGACAGAAGCTAAATCCTAAAAAACTGTTAGCACGGCAAATATTTCCCCCATAGCAATGGAAATGATTCCCATTCAAGGCAATGGAAATGTATTTTCACTGGTGAAGAATATAAATGTCTACAGGTAAAATTCCCGAGTGAATAGTATTTAACATTTTAATGGTTCCTTCATTCACTATTGATGCACATTAATTTAAAAACAAGCCTGTTTGTCTGTGTATCGCCCCTGATCTCTGATTAAGACCTGTGTATTCATCACCTATTTGTTTCTTCTTTTCTGTATTTTCTGATGCTTTGCTGTCTAGAGATGATGGACCATGGAGACCCTGCCCCTCCCGGAGTTAGCCAACCCTTGGAGGTAGTACACCAGTTGCCCACATGCATGATTTTCAAATACTTGGTGGTGGGGGTGGGGGAATTTGGGAGAAACACAACTCACTTGGCTGATATTTGGAGATGGGCATTGGGAGGTGATTAGGGTTCATTGTGGTCAGGAGGGAGGGGTGGGACTGGTGTCTTTATGAACAGACGAGAGACAGAAGAGCCCTCTGTGTGCATGCACAAAGGAAAAGCCATGGGACGGTGAAAGAGCAGGTGTCTGCCAGCCTGGAAGAAAGTCTCAGCAGACAGCAGACCTGCAGGCCCCTTCTTCATGGACTTCAGGACTCCAGAACCACAAGAAAATGCATTTCTGTTGTTTAAGCCACACAGTCAATGATAGTCTCTTATGGCAGCCAGAGCAGACTAAGCCACCCCCTTATCCAGAGCCCATACCCCAACCAGGAGGCTCCCAAACCCACCATGCTAGAGTACAAGGAAGCACTCAAGACTCAAAACTCCAGTCCCACCTGGCCCCCCAGGAATGAACACCTCCCAGCTCACCCCACCTCTGCATGGTACCACCTGGCATCATGTCCACTTGGGTCATGAATGCGTACTGAATGGTGGGTGGATACACAGGTAACCGAAGGTGGCTGGTCCCAGAGGAGGGCACCGAGGGTGAAGTAGTCCTACCTCTGGCACCTGCAGGCAGCGGATGAGAGCATTCATCACCACAGAGGGCTCGGCGGTGGCCTTCTCTGTGATTATCACTGATGCCAGGGTCTTCCTCATGTCAAGACCTGAGCCGGCAGTGTCTGTCTTTGCTGACTCACTGTCCATGATGTTCAGGAGGTTCATGACTTGTTGGAAGGTTCCTGAAACAAAGATGGTGCAGGTGTAGTGTTGAGATGATGATTACAGGCGATGCCCCTCGTCTCCCCTACACCTGTATAGCTCCAGCTTCACCTGCAGCCCCATGCCCACTGTCCAGGTAGAGAAACTCAGACTGAGGCTGGGGCTGCCTTCAAGGAGGGAGTGGCCAGATGGGGCAGCAATGCAGGAATGCAATCACTTTTTACCACCCACCATCATCTGACTCAGATGGTCCCAGGTCCTCTGATTCCACCACCACATCTTCATTCAACTCTGTGTCTGCTTCTGCCATCTCTTCTTCCAGCTCTTTGGAGATAAATGAGATTGGTAAAGTATCTAGTGTGGGGCACCCAGAGTTGCCCCCCATGACTCCTATCCTTGTTTAAACTGACCCCTGGACTGTGTACTACCAAGCACTGGATTCTTACCAACAGAATATGGCAAGGGGGTGGGACATCCCATCATGACAGTATTAGGTTATATGGCAAAAATTGTGGGAAATCCCTCCCTTGAGTAGGTTATGTGGTTGGCAAAGGCCATGGGAAGTCACTCCCACGAACACATTATTAACATAAGACACCATCTTAGCAGACTGGAGAGAGACATTTTCCAGCCTTGAAAAGTGAGCAGCCATGATGTAAACTGCCTATGGAGGGGGCAATGATCACATGAGTTTGAAAGAGGACTGAGCTCCAGAAAAGAAGCAGTCCAACCTGCACTTTGACTGTGGCCTCCAAATCTCTAAGCAAAGGACCAGACTAAGCCACACCTGGACTCCTGACCCATGGAAACCAAGATATTAAGTGGATGTTTGATAATTTGTTACAGAATGATACATAGCTAATGTACTTGCTTAAGAAAGGACCCACTGTCTTATATAGACATTGAAAGTTCATAGCTCCTGGACTCAGTCTTTCTCATCACTCTTTCCAAGGGCTCTCTCAACACCCACAGCTGCTTAAGAGTAGACAAACACCACCACCATGTCAAGATGGAGGGCTAAAAGCTCCCAGAGCCTTTCTCCTCCTGTCCCAGATTCCTCAATCCTCAGGTCCACCCTGGTACCCTTCACCATCCTGTGCTCTTTCTCTGATGGGAATCCTTTAAAGAGCTACTCTCAGATCTGAATACTGACCTTTGGTTAGAGTCTTCTTCTGGATAGGATAAAAATATACCTCAAGTAAAACTCTGTTCTTTGCCTAATATACACCAATAGAAATCTGAACAATGGCAGGATCCATTGTCCACGGGAGACAGTTGGGCTCCTCCATTGTAATTCTCATGAGAAATGGGTGTCCTGGTGAGGGGGGAGGGTTTCCTTAGAATCATCACCGTTAGATTCCAGACCCTTGGAACTTTGAGATCCAACTGCCTCCCTGCATCTCTATTGACCCAGGGCATTGAGGAGTACATGGGGTGCCGGAGTTCAATGCCACATCACGATCTCATTAAATATTTCTGATGCCCATATGTCAGTGCTGATTTATGGGGGTCTGTTTGGGAAAGGGAAATGGCATGATAGGAGTGGAGATGATTCACAATGAGGTCTTGAGGAGATAGAGCCCAAGACGAAGAGGTGTGGTCAGAATGCTGGAGAGAAGGGAAGGGGATGATGGAGAGGTGGAAGGGGAAGGGATTTTCCATGCCAAGGACTGGATAACATGCAGGATGGGAGGTGGTTCTCACCAGCAGAATACCTAGAAGATAAGGGACCTCAAAGACAGGCAGGACAGCGGAGACCCTAATTCCCTCAACCAGACTGGGCTTCAAAGTGTTTCCCTGCCTCTTGTAGCTAAGAGAGATGATCCAGAAAAATGCTTTCCACCATGAAAGAGATGGGCTGTTGGGAAACCTTCCTATGCATTACAGGAAACAGAGCAGGACTCAGACCCATGTTGGTCCAAGGCTCCTCAGTTAAAATTTCCACTGAAAGCTTCCCCATCTTGCAAAGTGAAAGGTGCTCAGCCTCTGTTTAGTCACTTCTAATAGCAGGGAGCTCATTCCCCTTGGTGTAGCAGCCCATTTTGACTTCATGGAATTTGGATGGCTGGAAAATGAGTTGCCTGTGCAGCATTCCACAAACCACTTTCCCGTAGCATTTCTACAGTGTCCCTAGCTCTGTTCTGTGGAGACCCATCGATTAACACAGAGCCAACCCGAGAACACAGTTTCCCTGGGCTGCAAGGTTGCAATGCAAAATAAATTCTCAAACATTGACTGCATGTCTACTGTGTGCAGCTGTTTGAGTAAATACAAGGTGCATAGCACGCATTTTGTAATCACTAGTTTGCTCTTACAGCACATACTACTACCATAAGGTGCCACCTCTGTGATCCTCAACAGAACAGAACCAATGCAGACACACCTTTGAACTGCTAAGACTGTGACCCAAGTAAACCTTTCCTTAGCTGCCTTGAGTGTTCCCGGAATTGATGCAAAATGGAAAAATACACCATATTGGAAAACACGAGGTATATTTGCGATATCTACGATGTTTTCTTAGTCTGTGTATTCGCCAAAAGAGTAATTGTGTTAATCAGCTTTCTATCACTATAACAAATACTTGTGATGAATCAACTTAGAAAGAGGAAAGGTTTGTTTTTCTGCACTGTGTCAGAGGTTTCAGTGCAAGGACAGTTGGCCATATTGCTTTGGGGTCTGTGGTGAGGCAGCACACCATGGCGGGAGGACCTGGCAGGAAAAGCTGCTCTCCTTATGGACACTGAGGAGCAAAGAGAGGGGAGAGATGCTGGGTCCCAATACCCTCCCAAGGGCATTTCTCCAGAGACCTGGAGCCACAGTGGCCAGGACCAAGCCTTCAGCATGTGGGCCTCTGGAGGACATGCAAGATCCCCACGGTAGCAGTAGCAGTGATTATCTCTGAGCAATGTGACTACATGGGATTGTTCTTTTCTTCTGTGTGTTATATGTGCATGTGAAATTGTGTGTGAATATGCATAAATCTTTAAAGTTTTAAAAATGTTCTGTCACATACATGCATTACTGTCCTAATTAGAAAACACAATGTGACAATAAATAAGTATAACACCAATGAAGGCAGAAACACCAACAAATATAATTCATATGAATTTATTGTTGTTGTTGTTGTTAGGTGCCGTCGAGTCGGTATCTGACTCATAGCGACCCTCATAGGGTTTTCAATGGCTAACTATTTCGGGATTGCCTTGGGAGTGGATTGCCAGGCCCTTCTCCCATTTTTGTGGTGCTGGGAGTTGAACTCGGGTCCTCAGAGACTGCAGCGCAGCACTCTACCCACTGAGCTAAATCCCAGCCCATGAATTTATTAGGAAGGTCTTAGTTGTGGGAAACATCAGAAGCAATGTACTTGGCCAGCACCATCCTTTGATTTTTATTAAATTCAAATCCATTTGACACAAGCAATGTTTATCCTGTCAAATACACGGTCTGCCAATTTTACACCATCACATTTTCCCCCAAAGGTCAGAAATCATAACAATCTTCTCAAGGACTCCAAGTCCTGCATTCACATCAAGGACAACCTAAAGGCACAAAGGTTTCCTCCTTTACAAACATAAAGTCACATCAATGAAGCATGAATACAAATGAGGACCAGTGATGATTGGGGAAGGGGCTGACCACAACTAGGACACCAGTTGATGATGCTAAAGCCATCATCAGAGGTGGGGAGAAAACATAGGACCCCCTTTGAATTCTCTATTCCTACAGAGGATTCTTGTTTGTTTGTTTTCTTTTGTTTTGATTGTAACAGGGTCTCTCCTGTGTAACCCAGGCTGGCCTGGCACTCACTATGTATACCAGGCTGGCCTCGAACTTGTGTCAATTCTCCTGCCTCACCCTCCAAAAAAACCTGGGATTATAGGTGTGCACCATCACACTTGGTGCCAGAGGACACATTTCTAAGTAAGAAAATTAATGCTAAGTGCCAACTCTCCCTGGATGGCATTAGAGATGATGGTACTATTGTTGCTGTTCTTAGGTGCCCTTGAGTCAGGTCCCACTCATAGAGACCCTATGTACAACAAAAAGACACACTCCCCGACACTGTGCCATGACCAGCACTATGTCAGTGCTTCTCTGCTATTCATAGGGTTTCAGGAGTGGATTGACAGGTCCTTCTTCCTAACCTGCAGCACACGGTATTCCAAAGCAGTCTCCCATCCAAGGATTAACGAGGCCAACCCTTCTTAGCTTCCAAGATCAGGCAGGATCGGATGCCAGGGTGATATGGTTGCAGATGATGTTACCATGGTAGCCCAAATTAAAGATATCAGAGAGACAGAAGACATATTCAAATACCTTTGCCTAGAGGGGTGACCACAAATTATATTATTCTTATTTTTAAAAAGTGCTCTGGAATATCTAATTTATGGCAAGACATTTCATTAATAAGAATAAAATGTATCAACACTGATTCTGTTTTCAAGACTCGAGTTGATTTGAAAATAGATCAAAATTTCCCCTCACCTCTTCCCACTTCTCAGTGCGCCTTGGATTTGGGGGCTTTCTTAACTCGCCCCTTTCGCCCAAAGCATTTCCCCAAGCCATAGGCACAACATTTAAAGATGATGAAGGCCACGGTCAGCACGATGGCCAGAAGGAAGCCAATCACATCCAGGGAGTGATACTGGTACCAGGTGAGGTCGTGGGCTGCAGGGCGCAGGTGTGGCGCCCCCTTGTGCCTCATCACATACTCCACCCAGAACACAGCCAGGTCCAGAGGCTCTATGGGCCGGTCCTTGTGGAGGCTGGACAGGCGCATGATGTTCTCCTTATAGCTAAACACAACGACACCGCGTTAAAGCCTGGAACATCCAGATAGTCAACAATCCTCCATTTATGCTTGTTTCCACCAGATTTTCTAAACTTGGTAGAGAAACATGTTTCTGTTATAACCAGAAAACAGACACACACACACACACACACACACACACACACACACACACACACACACACACTCATGAATGTTCTTTATCTCTAAAAGGTGGAAGGAGAAGGAACTAAGAGAAATAGAAGGAGGAAGAAAGAAGGCAGGCCACAAGGGAAGAAGAAAAGGAAGAAGAAAGAGAGAAGGGAGAGGAGGAAGGAAACAAAGAAGGGAGGAAAGAAGGAAGGAAGGAAGGAACTGGAAAGCAAAATTATAATTTTACTAATACTGAAACTTTGCTTCCTACTTTTCTTCTCTCCTATACAGTGACATTTTGTGGGAAGTTAAATTATATTTTCTTGATAGTAAAATAAAAATAAGAATTTTTCAAATAATTCGATTGTATTTTGCAACAAAAAAGTAATTATTTTCTTAGAGAAAAATAAAGGAAAAAGTCATGTCAGAAATTAGGGATAGTCTTCTACTTGAAGCTGGAGTCAATCTCATCTAGAAAGTCATTTCAAAGTGCCAACTCCAATCTTCACGAGAATTGTGGAAAGGTCAAAACACCTAAGTGCTAAATTTAGTACAAGACTGTGTCTATACTCCTAATAATGCGAAATGGATTTTTATTTATTTTGGATAGTTCTGAGTTTAATCACAACAACTAAACCCCACAGAGGGTAGCCCTTTGGGGATGTTTACATTGGAAGAAGAAAGAGAAGGAGGAGGAAGAGGAAAACAAAGAAGGTGACTGAAGGAAAAGGAAGAGTAGGTATGGTCCCCCTACACTTGGGACTTATGAGCATTGCTATCCTTAAACATGTTAATGTTTCATTATAGACCCTGTTATCACTTAACCGCTAAGCACCGTGCCCTAATCACAATGAGCCAGGGACATCAGGCCACTAAGACCAAACATTTTTTAAGTATGTGTGTTGTTGTTGTTGTTGTTGTTGTTGTTGTTAGGTGCCGTCGAGTCGGTATCCAACTCATAGCGACCCTCATAGGGTTTTCAATGACTGACTGTTTCGGGATTGCCTTGGGAGTGGATTGCCACATCCTTCTCCCATTTTTGCGGTGCTGGGAATTGAACTCAGGACCTCAGAGGCTGCAGTGCAGCGCTCTACCAACTGAGCTAAATCCCAGCCCAAGGATGTGTAGGTATTGCTTTTATTGCAAGTGGCTCCATGTTTCAGTTTAAACTGTTGTACAAGCATTGGTTGGTGACTGTGTGAGCACTTGAGCACAAGAAGGGAGTACAAGGCAAAGGTAAATATGTCACTTGGGTTTCTAAGGCACATACATCACCAGTTAAGTGCCAGACATCATCATTTTATACAGATCTCCCTTCTGATGTATTTTCTGAGAACTTCGATTCATTCATTCAATATTCATGGAGTACATTTCATAGCCTGGTTAGCTGCTTGAACTGATATGTGAATTTTTTCCACTTTTCTTAATGGTGTGTAGGAACAGTCCCTGTATGGTAATTTTTGTAACCAGATAGTGATGGTTAAACTATGAAGAGAAGATATAGATAATAACTTGAGCCTAGTCACTGGTGTTTTATAAAATAATATAGTTAGGAAGCTTCTGCCAAGTCATTTTAGGTTAAAATTCTTGTTCATAGGGTTGAGCAAAAATTCAAAATTCCTTTGGTATTGCAAACCCCAAGAACGAGCATCATCAGTGCATAGGGGAGGTCAGGGGAAACAGCACTGACCTGTGAACAGACAAACCAAAGCGGACAAACAAGGGCAGAAGCAGCCAAGGGGAAAGAAAGGCTGAGGCCCAAGCCACCAGCCCTCTGGGCAGTGCAGACCTTTCTGTGTCATCCACGGACACCATTTCGCCATCTTCTCTGCCTGGCACCTCGAGGCCTGGCAATCGGCCATCAACTCTCTCCTGTGTCCCTAACCCAGGCCTAGTGTGGTCCTGCGTCCTGTCCCCTTCTGTGGGAACCCTCTCAGATGCTCACATCTCTCCTCTTGACCGGCGCCTCTTCCTAAAGGCAGGGGAGCTAGGGCTCGCATGTGTCCCCAGAGTTCAAGCATGGGAACTTTAATTCCCATGCCATGGCACCGAGAGGTGGGAGAGCCCATAGGGGTCGAAGAGGCCCCTGGAGATATGGCGCCCTTCTCATGGGACTGGACTTATTCCTGCAAGCGCACATTCTGTGCCTCTCAGGTTCTGGCGCTTACACACACACACCCTTGTCCATCTGCTGCTCCACCTCGTTCTCAAACAGCACTGGGTCTCACAGATGCCACGGGCTCATCTCGGACATCTCAGCTTCCAGAACAGTCAGCCAAATGACCTCTACCCTTTATGAATCACCTCTCTCTCATTCCCTCCTAGACACACATGTATATACACATTCACAAGCACACACACACACAAATGTCCACTCATGACTTGCACACTAGTGTTAATGAAATTCACCCCTGCCCATCATTTCTTCCCATAAGGTTGTGGTCACTGTATTACCAGATAACTTGAAAGCAACTCAAAAACGTTCATGTGATTTGAAGACTTTTGATTTTTGAACATTCAGGACCACATTTGAATAAATTTGCCTTTGCTTTTACTGTAAGTCATCATCTGTGGTATCTCATGACTCCCACATTCCTAAAGCCTTAGGAACAAATGTCTCACAGGCTCTACTGCTGGGAAAAGTTATAAGGACCTCATTTGTTTTTATCTTGTTGGTATGTGCTGCTGCTGCTGCTGCTGCTGCTGCTGCTGCTGCTGCTGCTGCTGCGTCGTCGTCGTCGTCGTCGTCGTCGTCGTCGTCGTCGTCGTCGTCGTCTTCTTCTTCTTCTTCTTCTTCTTCTTCTTCTTCTTCTTCTTCTTCCTGATGATTTGAACCCATGGCATTGGGCATACCTTGCTCAGTTCACAACCACTGAGCTGCACCACTAACCCTTTCAGGAAGGATCTGACTAAAGTACACAGGCCACCCTTGACCTTTGAATATGTGATCCTCCTGCTTCTGACTCTGGAGTCACTGAGATTACCAAACCAGGCCATGTATGTTTCTTTTAATGTAACATCTATCTCTTGAGAGGAACTCATACAGTAGATGTCTACTATGGTGACTTTTTTTTACAAATTAATATTTCGGTGGATGACCCCTCGTCATCCTAATCATGGAGCATGGACAGTATACAGTGCAGGGAAAATTCCACAGTTGAGCTTAGTGCTCATATCTGCCACAGACCTCAGCCCTGGTAATCTGCCAACCTCCTGATGACAAGGCACTGGGAGCACTTCTCACTGGGAGAAACTGGTGAGTGAGCCTCCAGGAATGGAAAGCACCCAAAAAGTCCTCTAGAAAACTTTTAGAACTAATTAATTTCTTTAGCAAAGTGGCAGGATACAAAATTAACACTCAAAAATCACTAGCCTTCCTTTACACCGTGAGAAAAAAAGAGAAGGAGATAAAAGCAACAATCCCTTTCAGAATAGTCCACCAAAAATTAAATACTTAGGAATCAATCTAACCAAAGATCCTAAATACCTCTATAAGGAAAATTTCAAAACACTAAAGAAAGAAATCACAGAGAATACTAGAAGCTAGAAGGACTCCCCGCCCTTTGCCCCACCCATGGATTGGGAGAATCTATATTGTAAAAAAGGCTACAGTACCAAAATCAACTTACAGATTCAATGAAATCCCCATTAAAATTTCAAACACAGACTTTTCAGAAATAGAAAAAAGAATCCAAAATTCATATGGAAACACAAAAGACCACATATAGCCAAAACAATCTTAACCTGCAAATCCAGGGATGGTGGGATCCCAATCCCTGATTTTATACTACAATCCCTGATTTCATACATTTTATAGTAGTAAAAATGGCTTGGTCTGAGCATAAAAATAGGCCTGAAGACCAGTGGAACAGAGTTGAAGACCCAGAGATATACCCACACATCTATAGCCACTTGATCTTTGACAAAGGTGCTAAGCATGCAAATTGAAGAAAAGATAACCTCTTCAACAAATGGTGTAGGGAGACTTTGATTTGCACTTGCAAAAAATAAAAACAGATCTGCACCTCTCAATTTACAAGAGAGTCAATTCAAAATGAATGAAAGACCTCAACATAAAACCAGAAACCATAAAACTACTTGAAGAAGAGATAGGAAACACACTCTAACACATTGGCATAGGAAAGCATTTCCTCAATAAGACTCCAATTGCTGCTGGGTGCAGCGGCACACGCCAGTAATCCCAGCAGCTCTGGAGGCGGAAGCAGGAGGATCGCAAGTTCAAGACCAGAGGCAGTCTGCATAACTTAGCGAGACTCTGTCTCAAAAAGTCAAAAAAATGGGCTGGGGGTGCAGCTCAGTGGTCCAGCACTTGCAAAGCATGCAGGTGTGAGGCCCTGGGTTCAACTCCCAGTACCGAAAAAAAAAAAGACAGCAATTGCTTAGGAAATTGCACCAACAATAGACAAATGGGATTACATAAAATTAAAAAGCTTCTGCACAGCAAAGAAAACAATCAACAGAGCTAAGGAAGAGTGCACTGAATGGGAGAAAATCTTGGCATTCTATACAACTGACAGAGGACGAAATTTTAGAATTTACAAAGAACTCAAGAAAACAAATCCCAAGACAACAAATAATCCAATATACATATGGGCAAAGGAAATGAACAAACACTTCTCAAAAGAAGAAGTTTGTAAGGCTTTGAAGCACATGAAAAAATGCTCCATTCCTTAGCCATTAGGGAAATGCAAATCAAAACAACTCTTGAGACTCCACTTAACTCCAGTAAGAATGCCTGGTATCAACAAAACAAATAATAAGAAAGGCTGGGGAGGTTGTGGAGAAAGAGGAACCCTGTAACACTATTACTGTAACCGGGAATGGGTTCAATCACATTGGAAATCAATATGGAGACACCTCAGGAAACTAAAAATAGAACTGCCATTCAAACCAGTTATACCACTCCTGGGAATATACCCAAAGGGAGACAAGTCATCATACCACAGAGACACCTGAATCTCCATACGCAGTGTAGCACTTTTCATAATACAAAGGATATAGAACCAACTAAGATGCCTAACAACAACAACAACAACAACAACAACAACAACAACAACAAGGTGCCCATCAACAGAAGAATGGCTACAAAAATTATGGCACATATACACAATGCAATAGTACTCAGTAATAAAAAAAAGTGAAACAGTGTCATCTTCAGCAAAATGGACAGAACTGGAGAACATCATTTTAAGCAAATAAATACAAGCTAAAAAAAAAAAACTCATGTTTTCACTCATGTGGGAGTTGATTCTTACTTAAAGGAAGAAGAAACCCTATACATAAGTTGATATATAACAAAGACACAATTAATTTAGAAGAGACAATATAGAGAGAAGAAAGTACAAGGGGAAAAACTAGCAGAAGGAAGTGGAGATGGTGGAAGGTGGGATGAGGAGTAGAGTCAAAGTAGAAGGCTAAAGGGAGGGGGAATACTCTCAGTGTAAACAATGCAGCTTCATGAATACATTTGAAAAATAGGGGAACATAACTCAAATACTCATGTGAGTTTTACTACAGATTAATCATAGGTTTCCATAAATCTTGAAGATTGATAAAAGTGATAAAATACTTGTATAATGGGATAGTTAATGCTTGAGTACTCTGTACCTCACCACCATGTACCAATAAAGGGTGAAAAAAAGACAAATTAATGTTTAAAATCTATTAGGTAAAATAAAATTTTAAACAAATTCTATAATAAATTATATAAGTATCATTTTAAAGTGAATAATAATAATCCCCAATTTACCCAATTTGTAGATCTATATCACTATTGATTTCTTTGCACCATGGAATGATTATCATGAGTGCTATGGCAAAAATAAAGGTAGTGCTCTTCTTTCTCTTCTCTCTTACCTTTTATCACTGATGACTTTTTTCAGGGCATTTGCTAAATCATCAGAAGTCGTCTCAAGGATATTCAGGGTCACACCAGCTCCCCGGGTCTCCATGCGCTTGGCATTGTCAATTTGATCACCAAACAAGGGCATCATGACCATTGGAACCCCATTGCATATTCCTTCATAAATACCATGGGAGCCAGAGTGGGTGATGAATGCCCGGGTCTTCGGGTGACCTAAGAGGCAAAACAGGTACATTGGTTGTCAAGTCACTGAGTTTACTGGTCACACATCATCTAGATTCTGAAAACATGCTGAGGTCTCAATGTGGCCCTTGTAGAAGTGCACAGAAAATAATGTGGGTTGACACACACATAGATAAAAAGCAATATGCACCATGGCGGCCATGATATCTTCAAGCTAAAGAATCCTTTAGAACAGCTGTCCTTAAGCCATTTTTCTCATTTATCCCTCGTTTGACCCACATGTCAATCCTCCCAACATACCAAGCAGATCATTCTGGGGCAACCACTGGACAAGTATGGTATTCTTTGCAAGATTTGATGGTCGACTTCCCGTGTAGCGCCACAGGACCTTCCAGGGACAAAAAGAACAGGATTTAACAAGAGAACACGGCACAATTCTTTTAAATCTGTGGTAGTAGCTGGGGAGGTGAGGCATCTGGATGAACATAATGCCTGTGCCCTCGGCCCAGGTGGGAGGGAGAGCGACCAAGGAGGCCTTTGGGAGTACAGTCTGTGTCTTGTCCAGAGGCCTGGTGATGAAGGTGTGTTCGCAAGGTGAATATGTGAAATGTCATCAGGCTGGGCACTCTGTTCTGCACTTCAAGGCGAAATGTACTCAGTAAAGCAGGTGGACGCAAAGCAATCAAACCAGAAACATATGAAACATATTCAGGGTCCTGACCAATAGGTTTGTGAAGAAATACTCCTACTTAATATGAAGGAAGGCCTCCAGCAGTACCACTGTGGAGTCAGATCCTGTCAGATCTCAGAAGCTAAGCAGGGTGGGACCTCATTAATACTTGGATGGGAGACCACATAGGAACACCTATAGACTTGGGAGAAGGACCCGGCAACCCACTCCCGAAACAATCTATCACCGAAAACCCTATAAATACCAGGGAAGCACTGAAAAAAAGTGTTTTATCTGTTGTAGGTGGGGTGGCTATGAGTTGAACACTGACTTCACAGCACCTCACAACAACAATATGAAGTAACAGCACTGTTAACTAAATTCCCCACAACACTTGTGAAACTGCTAGAGAAAAAAAGACTACTGAGTGATGAGTGTCATACTCTTAGAGCTGTTTAGTGAAACCCCCCAAAAAAAGAGAGAACCTTGCATTAATGATTTGGAGTAGCTTGTTGTTGTTGTTGTTGTTGTTGTTGTTGTTGTTGCTAGGTGCTGTCGAGTCGGTATCCGACTCATAGCGATCCTCATAGGGTTTTCAATGGCTGATTGTTTTGGGATTGCCTCGGGAGTGGATTACCAGGCCCTTCTCCCATTGGAGTAGCTAGGGATCCCCAAATCTAAGTTCCAAGTGATGAAATTCATTTAGACCCTAGAAGTCTGAGTTTGGATCTCCGTGAGGGAGCCATGAAGGAGTCAGTGTAATCTTCTTACTGTCTGAGGGACTTTGCCCAGGGCATCAGCGATTTCCATAGCTTTCTTCTCCGGAATCTCTGAGACCATCGACCCCAAAGAGAACACCACAATGCCATGCTCTCCAGAGGCGTTGACATAGGCTTCAAATTCCTAGTGGCAGAAGAGAAATTTCCAGGTCACTTTTTCCTCATATCTTTTGATGACAGCATGAAACTATGAGTTAGAGCCCTTCCTCTTAAGAGTGTGGGTAATGGTATGTGTGAAAAAGAGAACAGTTATTTGTGTGGCTTGTACAGGATCCCCCCTCCCTTAGTGCCTTCAAAAGGAGGAAAGCTCCTTGCTTACATCATTATCTGGGGGTCTCCTTGGAGGCAGCATTTAGGAAAAGGGCTGGTTTTCCAGAAGCACAGCAGAGGCGCATGTGCACACAGCCATGTCTGTGCACCCATGGGTTCACCAACACCCACAGCAGATCCACGCAGAGGACACAGAGCACCTAGTGAGAGTGGCACCTCTCCCCAACTCTAGATTAGCAAGGCTGGGATTTAGTCAGTTGGTAGAGTGCTGCTCTGTGCTCTCTGAGACTCTCTGTTTGATGCCCAACACCACAGAAAAGGGAGAAGGACTTGGCAGGCTAGTCCCGATATAATCCTGTAACAATCAGCCACTGAACACTCTATGAATAGCAGAGAAAGGCTGACATAGTGCCAGGCATGGCACAGTGCCTGGAGTGTTTCACCCTTTGTACAGTGGGTCACTATGAGTCAGAGCTGATGCAACAACACTTAACAACAACAACTAGATTAGTAAGGAGCTCACGGAGTCACGTCAATGCTTTTACACCATTGCAAAGAACACCTAGGGCATCGATGTGACTGGGCAATGGGCATAGCTGCCTGCATTGAGGGCCCCGGGAATGTGGCACTTTCAGTGCTTAACTTGAAACAACCAAAGCAAAATGAGTCCTTGATCCCTTCCCTGTGAGACACAGAGTCTGACTCAGGGTTCAACATTCATGACCTGAGCTCCAACATTTGCCAAACTCAACCCTGACCTTGGGCAGGAAAGCCCTACCCTGGGCAGCCCTCCGGGAGGCTCAGCCCTCTCCACCTGCCCCTGACACAGACCTCTAAGCTCTCTGGCCTTCACCACTGCTCTTCCCCGGGGCTCATGGCTAGGGTCAGGGAGCCCAGCCCTGAGCTCTCCACCTCCCCACTGCATTTACAATCCGTGGCAAGAACAGCCTGACAAGGTTGCCCCAAAGCCCTTCCACCCGCAGGTCGCCCCTCCTCTCTCTTCTCGTCCCGCTCTATCTTTGCTGGGGACAAGAAGCCCTCTTCCCCCTGCCCTTTACACTATTTTTCCTTGTGAGGGCACACACCTGACCTACTTTCACTCCGCGGCCTTCAGCCCATTGTTCATATCTGGAAAGAGCCGAGGCTAATCTTACCTCCTTCGATCTTCCCACACCCCCGCTGCAATCAGCAAGATCTGATGAACCTGATATCAAACCACAGGTCCGTGAACATCCAAAGTTAACTGCCAGCCTGTAACTTTAGCTCAGATGGCACGCAATATCATGTACAGAGGGCAGAAGGGCAACCTGCAGAGATTGTGGAATGATGGACAATGCCTCCCTCTGTGCCATCTTCAATGAAATAAAGTCCATGGCAAACTCCCTCTAAACTTTGCCCCTACTTCATCGTCCCTGGAATGGCCAAATACTGAAGCAGCCTTGTTAACAAAAATCCTTTAATCCCCCCTATTTCTCTCCTCTTTGAAAAGAAAAACACCCCCACCACCACCACCACAGCCAGGGAAAGGACTTCCCAGCTCTGTGGAGATTCCCTTCCCCACAAGATGAGACCTTTAATATGGCTTCTACGTTCTACTGAGATGGTAGTACTTTTACTTGCTGGCTTTTTGTTGTGTTTTCCCTTCCCAAACATCTGATCTTCCAGAATCCATTGACAGTGTACAATGGAAACGTATTGCTTTGCTATTGTGCAATCCATAGGAAGCACACACCCCAAGGCTCCGTGTCCCCAGCACACTGTCTCCCCAATCCTGTCTTGACATCTCCAGCGTCCCTAGTCTTCCACGTAGCTATTTTTCCCAGACCCAACACAGGTGGCTATGGTACCTGGATCACTGTCATCCCCACAGACAGTCTCCACCTGGACAGAGGAAGGGCACCTTTCTAGGAGAGAAGAGAGGCTCCGGATCTAGCTTCCTGTCGGCATATCTAGAATCTGGAACTTTAACCAGCACCGCAATGGCAGTGTTCTTTGCCAGCATCTACCAAGGTCAGAGAACTGTCATCAGTCTTGAACTTCCAATGCCCCAATCCAGGGCCCCAGCATGGGGCACATTTTTGTTCTCCTCAAGGTGCCCCAAACCCTGCACCCTGTGCTTCTGGCTTAAGGATTGTGGCATAAAACTGGTCACTCGCCACTGAAGTGCACGGAATACAATGCCCCAACACGCTCTCCCAAAACCTTAGATACAAAGAAATAACTCAGACAACTCAAGCCTAGGAGACCTGTGGGACAGAAATTAACAGAAGAGGGCGTTTAAACCTGTTTCAGCTTGTTCTTTCTGCCTGTTTCTGCAGAAAGCTGCTTTGTCCAAAGCACCTGCCACATGGTAGGCAAATACAGATTCCTCTCTGATACACACCTGGGGAAGGGGGCTTTTGTGAAGGCAGTTTATCCCGCCAATAAACACCATGTTGGGCATGATGGGTCTGGGATAATCCTTCACAAAATCACTTCTAATTAGCCAGATTGATGCGGTGCTTATGAGGTCCTGCACAGTCATATCTCTCTGAAGGATTTCCGAGGCAAGGGGAGCGTACTCAGAATAAAACACATTCACAAGAAAGTCCTCCGTCAAGGCAAGGAGCATGTTCTTCACCCGCTGCGGGAATGTCATGCGATCTGAGTTTGAGGACATGCCCCTGGGCACATAGGAGAGTGGGCTGGGGCACTGGGTGCCTTCCAAGTCAAGGCCGAATGAGAGGTTGTGCAAGAAGTACACAGCAGGCAGAGAGAGGTACTGAGCCACGATGGAGCCACAGAGAAGGAAAGGATCTGTCAACACAGCATCGAAACTGCTTTGCTTCAGGGAGGCCATGAACTCCTTATTATGTAGTAAGTCGGAGCAGCCCGACAAATACAGAGCAAAGTCCCTTTTGATTTTGTTGTATGTTCTGATCATTCGTTGCAAGAACGGTGCATCCTGAAGTAGAGTGAGCCCAAATCCAACAAACGCTGCTTCCATGTCTTCCCTTAGGAACGTCACGGGATAGCTCTTCAAGGTGTAGAACGGTCCTTCCTTGATGTGCACTGAGGCATCAGGCGCTATGACCACGATGTCGTGTCCCCTCTGGTGTAGCTCCTGGGTGAGCCCGACCATGCTCAGCCAGTGGCTGCCGTCCACTGGGACTATCAACAGCTTCCCGGCGTGGGCCACAGAAGGGCCGAGCACACACAGCAGCAGGCTCAGGACTAGGGGACGTGGGTCCTGGAAGACTGCCATGGTGGTGCTCCTGTCCTGCTCCAGCTCGAGGGCCACCTCACCTGCTCACACCGAGGGAGGAGAGCAAGAGAAATTCTCCCACCAAGTCAATGTTTGATTCTGCAGCAGGAGTGAAGCTGTCAGGCCATGGGAGCCACGGAAAGTTTATTTTCAGGAAGAAGTGGGTGGAGCTTTCCTGAATCTCTTCCTGGGTCTCTTAAGGAAACAACACTTGATTTGAATAACACTCTTTCCTAAATCGCCTTCTTGAATGAGCACAGAAGGCAAAATGTCTCTAGTACTGGTGGATCCATTAAGTGCACACATGCATGAATGAAGTTATCAGAGAGGGGAAGGATCACAAGGTGACCAAGTGTACTTCCTTTGCAGAAATGAAGCAGAAACTTTCTTTGAAAGCCTTTGGAAAGAAAAGCATATGACATTGCAACTCCACTACTGCCCAAGAAACCCCTAAGAATATCTTCTTCAGATTTATCAGGACTCTGCCTGACCCCCTCCATCATTTTTACTTCATTCAGTCAACAAATTTTTATTCAGTCCAGCTAAGTGCTGGGTCTCAAGGCTATAGCTGAGCTGCCCCACTATAGGGAGAAATTGGGAGGAAATTGGCAAAAGCCCCAAAACTGGGAAAATGGCTTTTGAAGATCTGGTTTGCAAATTAGAAATCTAGGGAAAATGAAAGTAACTTGGTTGGATGTTTGTACAAAACCCTTCACAAATCCCCCGAGCCTGACTGGACAGTTGGACTCAAAGCTGATTGGCTCAGGCCATTCCGTGGGTGAGCTATATAAGGAGCTGCACTGTGGCAGCTCGATCCATTTATTTTCCACCTGGACCTTCAACCACCAACAAGGAAAGACTCCCCTTTTTTGCCCGGACCACCGATGTGGAAACAGCTCTCTCCACTCTCTCGCCTAGACCTTGGGTGAGGAAAGAACGTTCTCCCATCTGATCACCAACGAAGCAAGAACTCTCTCCTCGAGACCACCGAGACCACCAACACAGGTGTTTGCCCCTGGAAGGCAAAAGTGCCTGAGGCTTTTCCTTTCTCCCATCTCCGCCGGTGTCCCGAGGCCCGCAGGAGTTCCTGCCCTCACCCAAGGGTCCCGAGTGAATGTGTTTAGTATCTGTATGTGTGGCGGCACCACCCATCCAAACATCCAGGCCGGACAAGGAGGCATGCGCCCCACACCCCACCTGAGTCTCTTGTCTCCCCAGAATTCATGCTTCATCCAGGGAGGCTGACTCACAGCTTAAACTACAAACCAGGACCTTACATATCATGAAAGGTTAGTGGAAGCTGATGAACGGGATTCCCAGGGAAAGTCCAACAGCATAGATATACAGTGCCTTTGTTAATGTTTTGTTTAATATTTATGCTTTATACAGGAAAAGTAGAATTTTCTTCATTCTTCAGGAATAACTTTCACCCGTTGGGAGCTAATTGCACCCTTGGAGAACACATGCTCTCAGTTTTTAAACCACATTCACAGAGACCTATATTCTAGGCCATATGTACATAGCCAGAAGAAGTATAATAAAACCAGACTTTTTTAATATCAAAAATAACTTTTGATAAACCTAGCAGTAGATCCTAACAACAACTTTAGCTCAGTTGGTAGAGCACTGCTCTGTAGTTTCTGAGGTCCCAAGTTCGATTCCCAGCACCGCAAAAATGGGAGAAGGACTTGGCAATCCACTCCCAGGGCAATCCCGAGAAACAGTGAGCCATTGAAAACCCTATGAGGGTCGCTATGAGTCGGACACGACTCGACAGCACCTAACAACAACAAGCAGTAGATACTCAGAACAGCCAAAGTATGGAGCCATCCTTAATGATTTGAGTGTGCTCTTATAAAGCAATGGTAGCCAAGGCTGGTGGAGTCTGATGTAATCCCAGCATGTGGGAGGAGGAGGCACTGGGCTCACAAGTTGAAGGCCAGCCTGAGGTACGTGTGAGACCCTGTCTCAACAAAACTAGAGCTGGGATGGAGCTCAGTGGTGGACCACGTCCCTAGCACCTGCAAAGTCTTGGTTCCATCCAAGCACCACAGGAAATAAATGAAATAAAGAATTGGCAGAAATTTCAGAAGGTCAGTATGTTCACATGTTCAATTGGATCATTACACAATCTGTATATGAACTAAAATGGGAGAAGGACCTGGAAGCCCTCTCCCAAAACAATCCTGAAACAGTCAGCCACTGACAACTCTATGAGGATTGCTAAGAGTCAGACCCGATTCAATGGGCCCTAACAACAACATATGAATTGTTGTTGTTGTTATTGTTGTTGTTGTTAGGTGCCGTCGAGTCGGTATCTGACTCTTAGTGACCCTCATAGGGTTTTCAATGGCTGACTGTTTTCGGGATTGCCTTGGGAGTGGATTGCCAGGTCCTTCTCCCATTTTTGCGGTGCTGGAAATTGATCTTGGGACCTCAGAGACTGCAGCGCAGTGCTCTACCAACTGAGCTAAATCCCAGCCCCACATATGAATTAGACTTCACGTTATACCTCATAAGTAAAAATAACTATTATGGGTCAATCAGAAAAATCAGGCAGGAAGGAAAGAAGGAAGGAGGGAGGGAAGGAAAGAAGAAGGGTAGGAAGGAAAGAAGGAAGGAAAAAAGGAAGAAGGGAACAAAGAAGAAAGGAAGAAAGGGAGATGAAGTAAGTCTCTAGAGAATACTTATGGTCACAAAAGTATAACGACCAAAGACTTGGAACCTGGAAAAGGTCATCTCTTTCAGAGGAGGATGGGTGCTGCCTACCAGATGATCTGGGATCCCATGGTTCTGTGGGCTGAACATCTTGGCTTGCCTTTGACTGTCTAGGCCCTTTTATAGTCAAAAGAGAAGCTAAATCCTAAAAAACTGTTAGCAATGTAATTACTTCCCCCAGAACAAAATGATTACCATTCAAACAAACTGAAATGGGGTTTCCCTGATAAAGAATAAAAGCACCAGTCAGTAAAATTCTCAGGTGAACAGTGTTTCACATGTGAATGGTTCCTTTGCTCAATGTTGATGCCTATTTATTCTAAATACATAGCTGCTTGTTAACTGTCTGTGTATCACACTGATCTCTGAGGAAAGCCTGTGTATTCATTGTTTGAGTCTTTTTTGGTTTGGTTTGGTTTGTTGAGATAGGATCTTGCTGTGTAGCCTACACTGGCCTTGAATTGGCTTCAATGCTCCTGCTCAAGCCTCCTGGGTGCTGGGACTACAAGCAGGTGCCCTGATTGGATGTGCTCTGTATTTTCTGATGTTTTCAAGTATAGGACAGTGCACATGGGACTGTCCTTCCCAGCATTAGCCAACTCCTGGAGATGGTACACCTATCACCCACATGTATGCTTTTCAAATACCATGTCAAATTAGAGAATGAAAAGCTCCCAGTTGCTTTCTAAGCATTGCAGGACAACAGAGCAGGGATCAGAGCCATGCGGGTACAGGCTCCTTAGCCTTTAATTTAAAATCAAAGGTAGACCGGTATACCTGCAATGTTATATTAGTATGGGTATTTGCCAAAAGAGTAAGCGTGTTAATCAGCTTTCTGTTACTATAACAAATGCCAGTGATAAATCAACTTATAAAGAGGAAAGGTTTATTTTTGTGCACAGTCTCAGAAGTTTCAGTCCAAGGGTACTCGGCTATATTACCTTGGGGACTATGATGAGTCAGCACACCATGGCAGGAGGACATGGCAGGAGAAGCTCGTCCTCCTATGGACACTGGTAAGCAAAGATAGGGGAGAGGAGCTGAGTCCCAATATCCCATGCAAGGACAGGCCTCCAGAGACCTGGAGCCCACTTTTCAACAGGGACACTGGCTGGAGACCAAGCCTTCAGCATTTGGCCTCTGGAGGACATGCAAGATCCACAGTGTAGCCGTAGCAGTGATTATCTCTGAGCAATGTGACTGCAGGCGATTGTTCTTTTCTATTTTTTCTTTATTGGATATTTTTAATGTACACCTTAATGTGATTCATTCTGATATGATTTTCATTGTGATATTTCCATATATGCATTTTGTTGTACATTAAACATTACCCTCTTGTGCACTTCCTCCCCCTGTCCCCCCCACCCCCGACCAAAGACTTCTCTTCCATTTGCTTGTCTTTTTATAGTAATATTTTTCTATATATCCTTGGGTTCCAGTTCTGTTTAAGATAGAAACTTTTTCTGAAGTAAACTTTCTTTTTACATTGTCAGAATTATTACATGAATTTTCTAGACCGTTTATAATAATACCTTTCTTAGCTTTTATTTTATTATGTTCTGACCTCTGCACAGGATTTTTTCCTTCTTAAAATTTTGATTCAGCTCCCATATATGAGAACATGTGGTATTTCTCTTTCTGATCTTGTATTTATTCCCTTAAAATAATTTTCCCCAATTCCATCCATTTTGCTGCAAATGACATTATTTCATTTGTTTTTGATTGCTGAGTAATATTCCATTGTGTATATGTACCATAGTTTTTTTATCCATTCTTCTGTTGATGGGCACTTTGGTTGATTCCATATCCTTGCTATTGTGAAAAGTACCGCATTGAACATGGAGGTGCAGATGTCTCTGTGGTATAATGACCCATCTCCCTTTGGGTAAATTCCCAATACTCTGTTATAGCTGGGTCATACGGTAGATCAATTTTTAGTTTTTTAAGATACCTCCATATTGATTTCCACAGTGGTTGGACCAATTTACAGTTCCACCAGCAATTTAAGAGTGTTCCCTTTTCTCCACAACCTTGCCAGCATTTGTTGTTATTTGTTTTATTGATCTTGGCCATTCTTACTGGTGTAAGGTGAAATCTCAGAGTTGTTTTAATTTGCATTTCCCTAATGGCTAGGGATATTGAGCATTTTTTCATGTGTTTCATGGCTTTACAGACCTCTTCATTTGAGAACTGTCTATTCAATTCCTTTGGCCATTTGTGTATTGGGTTGTTTTCTTGGGAATTTTTTTCTTAAGTTCATTATAAATTCTAGTAATTAGACCTTTGTCTGAGGTATAGGATATGAAAATTTTTCCCATTTAGTTGGGGTTTCCTTGACTCTGTTAATTGTTTCTTTTGCTATACAGAAGCTTTTTAATTTTATATAATCCCATTTACCTATTCTTGTTGCAATTTCTTGAGCAATTGGAGTCCTATTAAAGAAATACTTTCCTATGCCTATATGATGGAGTCTATTGTCTATCTTGTCTTTTATTAGTTTTAAAGTTTCTGGTTTTACATTGAGATCTTTTATCCATTTTGAGTTAACTCATGCATATTGAGAGGTACGGGTCAGTTTTCATTTTTCTGCATGTGAATGTCCATGGTTCCCAGCACCATTTATTGAAAAGGCTATCCTTTTTCCAATTTACTTGCTTTGCTCCTTTGTCGAAAATAAGGTGGCTATAGGTGTGCTGAGGTATTTCTGGGTCTTCTGTTCCACATGTCTCCAGGCCTATTTTTGTGCCAGTACCAAGCTGGTTTTGCAACCACTGCCCTGTAGTATAGCTTGAAGTCAGGGATTGTGATTCTACCTGAATTAGTTTTGCAGCTTAAGAGTGTTTTGGCTATATGTGGTCTTTTGTGATTCTATACGAGTTTTTGGATCATTTTTTCTATTTCTGTAAAGTTAGTCAGTGGAATTTCAATGGGGATTGCATTAAATCTATAAATTGCTTTTGGTAGGATAGCCATTTTTACTGTATTAATTCTCCCTATCCAGGAGCAGGGAAGGTCCTTCCATTTTTCAGTGTCCTCTGCTATTTCTTTCTTTAATGTTTTGAAATTTTCCTTGTAGAGATCTGAAAGTCCTTTGGTAGATTGATTCCAAGGTATTTAATTTTCTGGTGGGCTATCATGAGAGGTATTTTTTCTGAAATTTCCTTCTCTTCCTGTTTACAGTTGGTGTAAAGAAAAGCTATTGATTTTTGTGTGTTGATTTTATATCCTGCCACTTTGCTGAAGGAGTTGATTAGATCTAAAAGTTTTCTGGATGAGGTTTTGGGGTGTTTTAGGCATAGAATCATATCATCTGCAAATAAGGATAATTTGACCTCTTCATTGCCAATCTGTATCCCTTTGATTTCTTTCTCTTGTCTGATTGCCCTGGCTAGAACTTCAACTACTATGTTAAATAGAATAAGAGAGAGAGGATATCCTTGCCTTGTTCCAGATCTAAGAGGATATGGTTTCAGTTTTTCTCCATTTAATATAATGTTGGCTGTAGGTTTGTCATAGATGGCTTTTATAATATTAAGATATTTGCCTGTTATATCTATCTTCTGCAGCGTTTTTATCATGAAAAGGTGTTGCACTTTATCAGAGGCCTTTTCAGCATCAATTGAGATGATCATGTGGTTTTGTTTGCCAGTTTCTTGATATGTTGGATTACATTAATTGATTTCCATATGTTGAATCAGCCTTGCATCTGTGGAATAAATCCCACTTGGTCATGGAGAATAATCTTTTTAATATGTTGCTGGATTCGGTTTGCCAGAATTTTATTAAAGATTTTAGCATCTATATTCATAAGGGAGATTCTATAATTCTCTACCTTAGATGAATCTTTTCCTCATTTAGGTATCAGGGTGATGGTAGCGTTGTAGAATGAATTTGGGAGTATTCCCTCTTTTTCTACTTTTTGAAATAATTTGAGGAAGACAGGTATTATATCTTCTGTGAAAGTTTGGTAAAATTCTGCTGTGAACCCATCAGGACCTGGGCTCTTCTTTCTTGGGAGACTTTTTATTACCTTTTCTATTTCTGTATATGTAATGGGCTTCTTTAGGTCACTTATGTCTTCTGGGATTAGCTTTGGTAAGTCATACGTGCTAATAAATTTATCTGTTTCTTCTGTATTTTCATATTTTGGGGAATACAATCTCTCATAGTAATCCCTGAAGATTTTCTGTATTTCATTGTAGTTGGTGGTCATGGACCTGTTTTCCTTTGTAATCCTTACTATGTTAGTGTTTTCCTTTTTCTTTTTGATGAGATTGGCCAGAGGAGTGTCTACTTTATTGCGATTATTCTTTAATTGTGTGTGTTGTATGTGCAGATGAAACTGTGTGTGTACATGTGTAAATTTCTAAATTTTTAAAAATAATCTGTCACATACAGGCATTACTTTCCTAATTAGAAGACACAATGTGACAATAAATAAGTGTAACACCAATAAAGGGAGAAACCCCAAAGAAATATAATTCATATGAATTTATTAGGAAGTTCTTAGTGATGGTAACCTCAGAAGCAATGTACTTGGCCAGGACCATACTTTGGTTTTTTTAAATTCAGACCCACTTGACACAAGCAATGTTTATCCTGTCAAATACATGGACCATCAGTATTATACCATTAAGCTCTTCCTCAATGGTCAGAAAACTTAACAATGTTCTCAAGGACTCCAAGTCCTTCATTCACGTCAAGGACACCATAAAGGCACAAAGGTTTCCTCCTTCAAAAACACAAAGCGACATCAATAAAGCATGAGCACAAACGAGGGCCACCTGTGATTGGGAAAGGGATGGACCACCACTGTCTAGGAACCACACGATGATATTAAAACCCCATCAGGGGTGGGGAAGAAACCATGGGACCTGAGAACTCTTAGTTTGTTGATTTGTTTTGTTTCATTTTGTTTTAATTGTGACAGGGGGTCTCTTGTGTAGCCCAGGCTAGACTGGCACTCACTGTGTACACCAAGCTGGCCTTGAACTTGTATCAATTCTCCTGCCTCAGCCTCCCAATTGCTGGGATTATAGGTGTGCACCATCACACTTGGCTCCAGAGGATACATTTCTAAGTAAGAAAATTAATGCTGTGTGCCAACCCTCCCTGTATGTCATTCGAGAGATGATGGTACTATTGTTGCTGTTGTTAGGTGCCCACGAGACAGGTCCAACTCATAGAAACCCTATGCACAATAGAAAAACACTCCCAAACACTGTACCATGTGTGGCACTGTGTCAGTGCTTCTCTGCTATTAATAGGGTTTTCCATGGCAGATTGGTTTGGGAGTGGAGTGTTGGGTTCTTCGTCCTACAGTGCAGCACCTGGTATTCCTGGGCAGACTCCCACCCAAGGACTAACCAGTTCCACCCTGCTTAGCTTCTGACATCAGGCAGGATCACATGCCAGGGTGCTGTGGCTGCAGATGATGTTACCATGGTAGCCCAGATTAAAGATCTCAGAGAGGCAGGAGACATATTCAAATACCTTTGCCTAGAGGGGTGACCACAAATTATATTATTCTTATTCTTAAAAAGTGCTCTGGGATATCTAACTTATGGCAAGACATTTCATTAATAAGAATAAAATGCATTCAACACTGATTCTGTTTTCAAGACTCGAGTTGATTTGAAAATAGATCAACATTTCCCCTTACTTCTTCCCACTTCTCAGTGCGCCTTGGATTTGGGGGCTTTCTTAACTCGCCCCTTTCACCCAAAGCATTTCCCCAAGCCATAGGCACAACATTTATAGACAGTGAAGGCCACGGTCAGCACGATGGCCACAAGGAAGCCAGTCACATCCAGGGAGTGATACTGGTACCAGCTGAGGTCATGGGCTGCAGGGCGCAGGTGGGGCGCCCCCTTGTGCCTCATCACATACTCCACCCAGAACACAGCCAGGTCCAGAGGCTCTATGGGCCGGTCCTTGTGGAGGCTGGACAGGCGCATGATGTTCTCCTTATAGCTAAACACAAGGACACCACGTTAAAGCCTGGAACACCCAGATAGTCAACAATCCTCCATTTATGCTTGTTTCCAGTTAGGAATGCCACCAGATTTTCTAAACATGATAGAGAAACATGTTTCTATCATAGCCAGAAAACACACACACACACACACACACACACACACACACACACACACTCAGGAATGTTCTTTATACCTAAAAGGTGGTGGTTGTTGTTGTTGTTGTTGTTGTTGTTGTTGTTGTTGTTGTTAGGTGACCTCAAGCCTAGTCTGACTCATAGTGACCCTTATAGGGTTTGCAATGGCTGATTGTTTTAGGATTGCCTCGGAAATGAATTGCATCCCATTTTGGGGGTTATGGGAATCAAACTCGGGACCATAGAGACTGCAGAGCAGTGCTCTACCCACTGAGCTAAATCCTAGCTCTAAAAGGTAGTAGGAAAAAGAAAAAGGAAAACAGAAGGAGGAAAAAAGAAGGAGGGCAGGACAGAAGGAAGGAAGAAAAGGAGGAAGGAAGAGACATTGGAGGAGAAGGGAAGGAGGGAGGGAGAAAGGGAGGCAGAATGAAGGAAACTGGGAAGCAAAATGATAATTTTACGCATATTGGAACCTTGCTTCCTACATTTCTTCTTTGTTATTTAGTGATATTTTGTGGGAAGTTAGGTTATACTTTCTTAATAGCAAAATAAAAAATAAGAATTTTTCACAAAATTAGATTGTATTTTGTAGCCAAAGGAAGAAATTATTATTTTTTTACAATAAAATAAAGGAAAAAGTCATGTCAAAAATTACAGATAGTCCTCCACTTGAAGCTGGAACCAATCCCATGTAGAAAGTCATTTCAAAGTGCCAACTACAACTATCACCAGAATTGTTGAAATGTCAAAGCACCCAAGTGCTAAATTTATTACAGGCCTGTGTCTACATCCCCAATTATTCAAAAATGGATATTTGTTTATTTTGCATAGTGCTATTGGTTTAACCAGAACAACTAAATCCAAATGAGCTAGCCCATTTGCGATGTATTCAGTAGAAGAAGGAAGAGAAGGAGGAGGAAGAGGAAAATGAAGAGGTGAAAGCAGGAAAAGAAAGAGTAAGTATGGCACCCCTACATGTGGGACTTATTATGAGCATTCCTATCCTTACATATATCTGTGATTTTATTTGAGGGCATTATTATAATGTAATGCTAATGTTTGGGTATAAACCCTGTTAACATTTAGCTGCTAAGCACCATGCCATAACTGCAACAAACCAGTGACATCGGGTCTCTAAGACCAGACCCTCTTTAAGGATGTATGTTGTTGTTGTTGTTAGGGGATGTGGGGTCAAGTGCAACTCATAACAACCCCATGTACAGAAAATCAAAACGCTTCCCTATTCTGTGCCAGGCAAATGATCTTATTTATGTTTAAGCCCATTGTTGTAGACTCTGTGTCAATCCATCTGGTGGAGGACTTTCCTTTTTTTGGTTGACCTGCCACTCTCCCATACATGATGTCTTTCTCTAGGGATTGATCTCTCCTGATTACATACTCGGTATATCTAATATGAAGTCTGGCCATTCTTGCTTCCGAGGAGCACTCTGGTTGCATTTCTTTTAGGACAGATCTGTTGGTTCTTTTGGCAGTCTGTGGTATGTTCAATATTCGTCTCCAGCACCATAATTCAAAAGCATCAATTCTTTTCCTGTGTCCCTTGTTCAATGTCCAACTTTCACAACCATATGATGCAACTGAAAATACCATGGCATGAGTCAGGCACCCATTCATCTTCAATGTGACATTGTTACTATTCAATACTCTAAAGAAATCTTCTGATACAGCTTTTCCCAAAGCAATACGTCTTTTGATTTCTTGACTGGTGCTTCTACGGGTGTTGATTATAGAGCCAAGCAAAGCAAAATCTTGGACAACCTCAATCTTTTCTCAATTTATCATGAAGTTACATACTGACCCAGTCATAAGGATTTTTGGATTGTGGATGTTTAGTTGCAACCCGTATTGAAGGCTGTGATCTTTGATCTTCATCAGTAAATGTTTTAAATCCTCTTCACTTTCACCAAGCAGAGTTGTGTCATCTGCATAAGACAGGTTGTTAATGAGTCTTCCTCCAATCCTGATGCCATGTTCTTCCTCATAAAGACCAGCTTCATGGGTTATTTGCTCAGCATGTAAAATGAAGAGATAGAGTGAAAGTATACAGCCCTGACACCCATCTTTCTCAACTTTAAACCACGCAGTGTTTCCTTGTTCTATTCGAACAACTGCCTCCTGGTTCATGTACAGATTTCTCATGAGCATAATTAGGTGCTCTGGTATTCCTATTTTCCGAAGTATTATCCATAATTTGTTATGATCCACACAGTCAAATGCCTTTGCATAGTCAATAAAACATAGGTAGACATCTTCCTGATTAAGGATGTAATAGGTAGTTCTTTTTGTTGCAAGTGGATCCATGTTTCAGTTTAAACCATTGTACAAGTGCTTCTTGGTGACTCGATGAGCACTTGTGCAGAACTGGCTGGCGTGTACAAGGCAAAGGTCAATCCATCACTCAAGTCTATCTGGCCCATACATGACCACCTAAGTATCAAAATACCTTCCTTTTATATAGACCTCCCTTCTGACATATTTTCTGAGAACTTCAATTCATTCATTCTATAGTCATTGAGCACATTTCATGGCCTGGTTGTCTGCTTGAACCGATGTGTGAAATTTTTCATTTCTCTGAATTGTGTGTAGGAACAGTCCCTGCTTAGAGCATGGTAGTTTGTAACCAGAGAGCCATAGGTCAACAGTGAAGAGATGATGATACACAACACCTTCAGCCCAGTCACTGGTGTTTTATAAATATAACGTAGTTAGAGAACTTCTACCAAGTCATTTTAGGTTGAATAGTTATCCATAGGGTTAAAGAAAGGATCACAATTCCATCAACAATGCACACCTCAGAGCAAGCTTCCTCACGACGCGGAAGAGGTCAGGCTGCAGCTGCACTGCCCTGTGAGCAGACGCCCCCATGTGGACAAACAAGGCCAGACGCAGCTGATAGGGAGGAAAGGCTGAGGCCCAGGCCACGAGCCCTCTGGGCACTGCAGACCTTTCTGTGTCATCCACGGACACCATTTCGCCATTGTCTCTGTCCGGCACCTCGAGGCCTGGCAGTCGTGGGCCTTCAGGCCTCTCCTGTGCCCCTGGCCCAGGCCTGGTGTGGCCCCTGCGTACCGTCCCCTTCCCTGGGAACCCTCTCAGATGCTCACGTCTCTCCTCTTGACCTGCGCCTTTTCCTAAAGGCAGCAACTGCAGGGGAAGCCATGCTAGGGCTCGCACGGGTCCCCAGAGTTCAAGTGTGGGAACTTTCGTTCCCGTGTCATGGCACCGAGAGGTGGGGGAGTCCATAGGGGTCGAGGAGGCCCCCAGAGAGATGGCGCCCTCCTCACAGGACTGGACTCATTAGAGTGAGTGAGCCCACAGGGATGGAAAGCACGGTGGCGCCAGCAATGCCGTCTGTCGTCTCCCTGCCGGGGATGTTCTGCCTGTGTAGTTTGCGTAGGAATACAGGATGGCTTCATCCCCATGCCAGAGGGCAGGCCTCAGATCTACTGGGGGAGACAGGACATCATTCCGCTCACTGCAGCAGGAGATCCGTGAGCACGGGATTGGGATGCACCAGAGGGTGGCATGGGGGCCTCGCCTCGCTGCCATCTGCTGCCATCTTTGGGGCTGCACTGTCTGAGCTGAGAGCTTGGCGGGTGAGCTCTACAGGGCAGCACAGCATCAGAATGACTGCAGGCGTCACGCCACCACCCTGCTACTGCAACCCTGGCCGTGCACCCCACAGGGCCTGTCACCCAGGGCACCCGAAGCCCAGTCCATCCCAGAGAGGGGCACAGACTTTCTGCCATCACCCCCGCCAGAAGGACGCTGTGCAGAAACCGCTCCCAGACCTGCAGGATTTCAGCAAGACAGCGGGCAGGGAAAATCCCTCTCCCTGTGCCAGAACGGAGAAAACTCAAAATAAAGCTATCATCGCCGCGTAGGAAATTTTACACCAGAGAAGGATGGAAATTGGACTCCAGGTGGCGCCACCAGCAGGGACGCGGCTGAACAACCACCCAGCAGGGCGTCCCTGACAGCAAGAGGCAGCAAGGAGGTCCTGCCTGGTGCCCGGCAAAGACCCTCCCCTGAGTACAGTGTGGCGGGGGCCGCTCAGAAGGTCCCTGTTGAGGGGAGGGAAGGCGTCAAACCGTAGGTCTCCAGGACTCTACGGGAAGAGGCCAAGCGCGGGGCTGTGAGTGCCTAAGTGTGTGTGTGAGGCGTTTTATTGTAGTTGTTGTTTTGTTTTGTTTTGTTTTGTTTCTTTTCCTTACTTTTTTCTTCTTTTTCCTATTCTTTCTTTCCCTTTTCTTTTCTTTTTTCTTTCTTTCCTTTGTTCTACTTTTTCTTTATCTTTCCTTTTTTTAATTTTTTCTTTTTGTTTTCTTTTCCTTTTTTGCCGTTTTCTCCTTTCTCCTCCTCCCTTTCCCTGGTAGAGACACAGAGATGGTGGCCACCCTGGTCCCCAGTTCCTTTGGAACTGCAAGCTGGAGAGAGGGAAACTGAGGGGAGGAGAGGTCACAGTACACGGAAGAGTGGCAGGAGCTGCTGGTTCCCAGAGACTTGGAGAACTGGTCCAGGACAAGGCTCATCTGGGGACCAGTAGGGCTTGTGACATGCAGTAATAGTGCCACAGAGTGGACAAGCTTAGACACATCGTTTAGGCTGTGGGCTAATTGGGGGCTGGGAGTGCAGGGCACAGAGACAAAGTAAGGGGCAGTGCTGACTACAGTTTGCCACAGAAGCTAAACACTGGGCATAGAGACTGCCAACTATTGGGGCGGGGGAGAGAGAAGTGCCAGTGACTCGTCATCACACAAACCCAAGGGAATGTGAGGGGGAGAATCTCTTTCCACACAGAGACCAAGCTATGGGCAAGCCTCAGCGGGAAAACACTCAAAACATGAAAGGACACGCTGGGTGGGAAGATCCTGGAGACCAAAACTTCCCAACAGATAACATCAGGGAAAACAGATTTCTGGAGATGCCAGGAGAATTCAGAAGCTTGCTTATAAATATGCTAAGAGACATCAAAGACACCACCGAAAAATCTCTTGAAGCACTGGATAAAACTGTCTCTCATCTGGAGGGCAAATTCTCCATACAACTTCACTGAAGAGAGAGAGAGAGAGAGAGAGAGAGAGAGAGAGAGAGAGAGAGAGACCAGAAATGCAAGGAAAGTTAAAAGAGGTTAGCATTTTAGTAGATTTTTCAGTCCCCAGAACAGATCAAACTGAAAATAAGATAGCTCTAATAGAAGAACAGGGAGAAGGACCCAGAAACCCACTCCCAGAAATCAATCCACCTTTGGAAACCCTATGAGTTGCAGAGAAGCACTGACAATAATGTTTTGCCTATTGATCATAGGGTCACTATGAGTCAAACACCAAATTGATGGCACCTAACAACAAACAACAATAGAAGAACAAGTACAAGATATTAGTTACTCACAAGCCAAGATAGAAAGAATGATGAAACAATATCAACAAGATTTTCAACTGGCTTCTCACAAAATGAAAAAAGGAAACCCAAAAATTCAAGGGGTCCTTTGCTGTGCAGAAGCTTTTCAATTTCATGTAATCCCATTTATCTATTCTTGTTGTGATTTCCTGAGCAATTGGAGTCCTATTAAGGAAATGCTTTCCTATCCCTATATGTTGAAGCGTGTTGCTTATACTTTCTTCTATTAATTTCAAGGTTTCTGGTTTTATGTTGAGGTCTTTTATCCATTTCAAGTTAACTCTCATGCATATTGAGAGATGTGGGTCAGTTTCCATTTTTCTGCAAGTGGATATCCATGTTTCCCAGAACCATTTATTGAAAAGGCTATCCTTTTTCCAATTACTTGCTTTGCTCCTTTGTCGAAAATCAAGTGGCTATAGATATGTTGATGTATCTCTAGATCTTCTATTCTGTTCCACTGGTCTTCAGGCCTATTTTTGTGCCAGTACCAAGCTGTTTTTGCTACCAGAGCCCTGTAGTATAGATTAAAGTCAGGGACTGTGATTCCACTTACACTGGTTTTGTAGCTTAACAGTGTTTTGGCTATACATGGTCTTTTGTGATTCCATATGAATTCTTGGATCATATTTTCTATTTCTGTAAAGTCTGTCATTGGGATTTCTTTTCTCTTTTTTTCTTTCTTTCTTTTTTTTTTCTAGGAGTTGAACCCAGGGCCTCATACTTGCATACTCTGCAAGTGCTGGACCACTGAGCTGTACCCTCAGCCTATTTTTTTACTTTTTGAGACAGGGTCTCTCCAAGTTACATAGCCTGCCTCTGGTCTCGAACTTGCGATCCTCCAGCCTCCACCTCCAGAGCCGCTGGGATTATAGGTGTGTGCCACCATGCCCAGCTTGTCATTGGGATTTCAATAGGGATCACATTAAATCTATTGTTGTTGTTGTTGTTAGGTGCCGTCGAGTCGAGCCCGACTCATAGTGACCCTATGTACAGCAGATCGAAACACTTGCCAATTCTGTGCCAGGCAAACCATCTTATTTATGTTTAAGCCCATTGTTGCAGACACTGTGTCAATCCATCTGTTGGAGGGTTTTCCTCTTTTCCGTTGACCTGCCACTCTTCCAAACATGATGTCCTTCTCCAGGGATTGTTCTCTCCTGACTACATGTCCGAAATATGTAAGACGCAGTTTGGCCATTTTTGCTTCCAAGGAGCACTCTGGTTGTACTTCTTCTAGGACAGATCTGTTGGTTCCTTTGGCAGTCCATGGTATATTCAACAGACGTCTCCAGCACCACAATTCAAAAGCATCAATTCTTTTTCTGTCTCTCTTGTTCAATGTCCAGCTTTCACAACCATATGATGCCACTGAAAATATCATGGCATGAGTCAGACGCACCTTTGTCTTCAATGTGACATCTTTGCTTTTCAATACTCTAAAGAGATCTTTTGCTACAGCTTTTCCTAGAGCAATGCGCCTTTGGATTTCTTGACTGCTGCTTCCACGGGTGTTGATTATAGAGCCAAGCAAAGTAAAATCTTGGACAACCGCAATCTTTTCTCCATTTAATGTGAAGTTGCATGCTGACCCAGTCGTAAGGATTTTTGTTTTGTTGATGTTTAGTCATAACCCATATTGAAGGCTATGATGTTTGATCTTCATCAGTAAATGTTTTAAATCCTCTTCATTTTCAGCAAGCAAAGTGGTGTCATCTGCATAATGCAGGTTGTTAATGAGTCTTCCTCCAATCTTGATGCCACGTTCTTCCTCATAAAGTCCAGCTTCTCGGATTATTTGCTCAACGTATAAATTGAAGAGATAGGGTGAAAGTATACAGCCCTGATGCACACCTTTCTCAACCTTAAACCACTCAGTGTTTCCTTGTTCTATTCGAACAACTGCCTCCTGGTTCATGTACAGATTTCTCATGAGCACAATTAGGTGTTCTGGTATTCCCATTTTCCTAAGTGTTATCCATAATTTGTTATGAATTAAATCTATAGATTGCTTTAATTAGGATAGCCATTTTTACTGTATTGATTCTCCCAATCCAGGAGTAGGGAAGGTCCTTCCGCTTTTTAGTACCCTGTGGGATTTCTTTCTTTAATGTTTTGAAATTTTCCTTGTAGAGGTCTGCAGGGTCTTTGGTTAGATTTATTCCAAGGTATATAATTTTCTGGGGCTGGGATTTAGCTCAGTTGGTAGAGTGCTGCTCTGCAGTCTCTGAGGTCCCGAGTTTGATTCCCAGCACTGCAAAATGGGAGAAGGATGTGGCAACCCACTCCCAAGGCAATCCCAAAACAGTCAGCCATTGAAAACCCTTTGAGGGTCTCTATGAGTTGGACTCAACTTGACAGCACCTAACAACAACAACAACATATAATTTTCTGGTGGGCTATCATGAAAGGTAATGTATCTGAAATTTCCTTCTCTTCCTGATTACAGTTGGTGTAAAGGAAAGCTATTGATTTTTTGTGTTAATTTTACAGAGTCAAGGAAATCCCCGAATGGGAAAAAATCTTTGCATCCTATACATCAGACAGAGGTCTAGTTACCAGAATTTATAAATAGCTCAAGAAAAAGTAACCAGGGAAACAAATAACCCAATACACAAATGGGCAAAGGAACTGAACAGACAGTCCTCAAATGAAGAGGCTCATAAAGCCATGAAACACATGAAAAAAAATGCTCAATATACCTAGTCATTAGGGAAATGCAAATCAAAACAATGCTGAGATTCCACCTTACTTCAGTAAGAATGGCCAAGATGTATAAAACAAATAACAACAAATGCTGGCAAGGCTGTGGAGAAAAGGGAACTCTCTTACACTTCTGGTGGAGTTTTAAATGGGTTCAACCACTTTCTAAATCAATACAGAGGTACCTTAGAAAACTAAAAATAGATCTACCACATGAACCAGCTATAACACTATTGAGAGTACACCCAAAGTGAGATGAGTCATCATACCACAGAGACACCTGCATCTCCATGTTCATTGTAGCACTTTTCACAATATCAAGGATATGGAATCAACCAAAGGGCCCATCAACAGAAGAATGCATAAAAATATTATGGTACATATACACAATGGAATACTACTCAGCAATCCAAAGAAATGAAATAATGTCATTTGCAGCAAAATGGATGGAATTGGAGAATTATCTTAAGTGAATGAACACAAGCCCCAAAATATAAATACCACATATTCTCACTCATATGTGGGAGCTGAATCAAATTTAAAGGAAGGAAAAAATCCTATACAGAAATAGGAACATAATAAAAAGTTAATGTAAACTTAGTGGAGAAGGGACAATTTAATGAGCAGAGAGAGGGATGGAGGGATCTAGCGAAGGGAAGCAATGATGGGAGAAGACAGGAGGGGGGAAGACAAACAAGGAAGAGTGAGGAATGAGAGATTGACCTCAAAAAACAGTTCAACTTTAATAGTTCAGGAAATAATTATAATAATACCAACAATACCAAAGGATGGTAATAATGCAAATGGGCTAGATTATTCATGTCATACTGCTGACAATGTAAAAAGATAGATCACTACAGAAAAAAATGGGGCTTAAATCATAGTTGAGATGCAAGGGTATACAGAAAAAATATTTCCATAAAAAGACATGCAAGTAGAAGAGAGGCCATTGATGAGGGGGTGGGAGAGGGGGTAGGAGAGGCACAAGAGGGTAAGGGGAAGTGCAGTGTAGAATGAAATGCATATACGGAAATGTCACAATGAAATGTATGTCAGAATGAAACACATTAAGTTGTACATAAAAATTTCCAATAAAAAAAGAATTCAAGGGGTCCATGAAAGAGCAGAAATAACACAGGAATGTTAGGACATTTATGCCAGGAAATATTGGATGAAACCTTCCCACATCTAAGGCACAAGCTGCGTACTTATATAATTGAATCATTCAGCACCCCAAACAGAGTGAAAAACACTGATCCTCTCCACAACACACTATAATGGGAATGCTAAATTTAGAATGCAAAGAAGTTATTCTGAAAACTGAAAGGGAGAAACACCAACTCACCTACAAAGGCAAATCCATCAGAAACAGCAGAATTCTCAACAACATTAAAGGCAAGGAGATCTGGGACAGACATCATCCAAGCTCAGAAAAAGAAGAACTCCCAAACAAGATTCCATTATCCAGCAAAGTACTCTTTCAAAATAGATGATGAGTACTAGACATTCCACAATATTGCCCTGTTGAAATGATTCACAGCTGCCGAGAGAGCATTACAGAGGATCCTCAATCAAACACAACATTCAAGAGAAGTAAGACAACTCCACATAGAAGATCAAAGAAATGAACAATAAACACAAGAAAAATTATGAAAGAAATAAGATAAATATGAATCAAAACCAGCAACAAGTACCAATTTGATGCATAATAATAAGTACTTCACAATAATTACTCTCAAGGTAAACAGTCTTAACTCACCAATTAAGAAACATAGACTGCCCCATTGGATTAAAAAACATAAACCCTCAATATGTGACATCCAAGAGACTCAGCTAACACATAAAGTCAGTGAAAGGTTGAGATTTAAAGATGAGTAAACAATATACCAAGCAGGGGGGAAACAAAAAAAAAAGTTGTTAACCTGATTTCTGACAGATTAGACTTCAATCCAAACTAATTCAAAGAGACAAAGAAGGACACTGCATATAACTAAAAGGAACAATCCAGCAGGAACCCATAAAATTACTTAATATATATTCTCCAAAAGCAGGGGCACCTAGCCACATAAAACAAACTTTGTTGGAAATAAAGGAACTTATTGGATCAGGCAAAATAATTGTAGGAGATTTCAATATGCCATTTTGCCAAGAGACAGGTCACCAAAACAAAAGGCCAGCAGAGAAACCATGACCTTAAAATGCACCATGTTGTTGTTGTTGTTAGGTGCTGTCTAGTCGAGTCCTACTCATAGCGATCTTCATAGGGTTTTGAATGGCTGACTGTTTCGGGATTGCCTTGGGAGTGGGTTGCCAGGTCCTTCTCCCATTTTGCGTTGCTGGGAATCAAACTCGGGACCTCAGAGACTGCAGAGAAGTGCTCTACCAACTGAGCTAAATCCCAGCCAAAATGCACCATAGACCAACTGGAATTTACAAATACAAAAAAAGTAAAAGTCATCCCCTGTACCTTATCAGATCACAATGGAATAAAATTAGAATTCAAAGAAGGAAAATTTCAGAAAATTTACAAATTCATGGAGAATGAATGGTACAGTGCTGAATGATTAATGGGTTATCAAAGAAATTAAAGCAGAAATTAAAAATGCTGGAATTAAGTGAGGATAAGAACACATCCTATCAAAATTTATCAGATACAGCGAAGGCTGTTTTAAGAGGGAAGTTCATAGCAGTGAGCACCTTCATTAATACGGTAGGGAAAGCCCAAGTACATAAATTAACCACACATATCAAGGCATTAGAAAGACAATAACAGCCCAATCCCCAAAGAAGCTCTCAAACAGAAATAAACAAGATCAAGACAGAGATATCCAAATTGGAATCTAAAAAGATAATTCAAAGAATTACTGAGGCTAAGCTGGTTCTTTGAAAAGATTAATAAAATAGATGCTCCCCTAGCCTGTCTCACCAAAAGAAAGAAAGGAAAGGCCAATATTGAAAAAAACAGCAATGAGAAAGGAATCATAACCACCGATACCAAGGAAATCCAGAAAAGCATCAGGGAATACTTTGAGAAATTGTATTCCAAAAAAAAAAAATACAGAAGAAATGGATAAATTTATCAACACATATGATTTACCAAAATTAAGCCCAGAGGACATAAGCAATCTAGACAGCCCCATTACATACACTGAAATAGAGAGGATAATAAAAAGCCTCCCAACAAAGAAGAGCCCAGGCCCTGACAGGTTCATACCAGAATTCAACCAAACCTTCAAAGAAGAATTAATACCTATTCTCCTCAAACTATTTCAAAAGTTGAAAGGAAAGGGGCACTCCCAAACTCATCCTATGAAACCACCATCACACTGATACCTAAACAAGGCAAGGATACATATAAGGAAGAAAACTAGAGCCCAATTTCCCTGATGTACACAGATGCAAAAATTCTCAACAAAATTCTGGCAGACTGGATTTATCAACATGTAAAAAAGATTATACATCTTGACCAAGTGGTCTGGATTCCACAGATGCAAGGCTGGTTCAACATACAAAAATCGATCAATGTAATTCAAAATATCAAGATACTTGCAAACAGAAACCACATGATCGTCTTGATCAATGTTGAGAAGGCTTTGACAAAGTGCAATACCCTGTCATGATAAAAACTCTGCAGAAGACAGGCATAATAGGAAAGTATCTCAACAACATATAGGTCATTTATGGCAGGCCTATAGCCAATACCATATTAAATGGAGAAAAATTAAAACCATTTCCTCTAAGATCAGGAATAAGAAAAGGATATATACTCTCTCCTATATTATTCAATATTGTGATTGAAGTCCTAGACAGAGCCATCAGACAAGAGAAGGAAATCAAAGGGATACAGGTTGGCAAAGAAGTCAGATTATCCTTTTATTTGTGGATGACATGATCCATTATCTGACAGACCCCAAAAAGTCCTTAGAAAACTTTTAGACCTAATCAATTCCTTTAGCAAAGTGGCAGAATACAAAATTAACACTCAAAAATTACTATCCTTCCTTTACACCAACTATGAGAAGGAAGAGAAGGAAATTAAAGCCACAATCCCTTTCAGAATAGTCCAGCAAAAACTGAAATACTTAGGAATCAATCTAACCAAAGACCCTAAATATCTCTACAAGGAAAATTTCAAAACATTAAAGAAGAAATCACATAGGCTACTACAAGGTAGAAGGACCTACGCTGCCCATGGATTGGGAGAATCAATATTGTAAAAATGGTTACACTATCAAAATCAGACCCAGAATCATGCATACAGATTCAATGCAATCCCCATTAAAATTCCAATTACAGACTTTTCATCATTAGAAAAAATAATCCAAAATTCATATGGAAACACAAAAGACCACTAATAGCCAAAACAATCTTAGCGAGCAAAACCAAGGCAGGCAGGATTGCAATCCCTGACTTAATACTACAGGGCCTTAGTAGGAAAAACAGCTTGGTACTGGGGCTAAAATAGGCCTAAAGACCAGTGTAACAGACTTGAAGACCCAGAGATACACACACACATCTATAGCCACCTGATCTTTGACAAAGGAGTTAAGCCAGAAAATTGGAAAAAAGATAGCTTCTTCAACTAATGGTGCTCAGAGAACTGGATTTGCACTTGCAGAAAATGAAAACAGACCCACACCTCTCAATTTACAGGTGATTCAACTCAAAATGGATAAAAGACCTCAACATAAAACCAGAAACCATAAAACTACTTGAAGAAAAGATAGAAAACATGCTCCAACACATAGGCATAGGAAATCACTTCCTTAATAAGACTCCAATTGCTCAGGAAATTGCACCAACAATAGACAAATGGGATTACATAAAAAGCTTTTGTACAGCAAAGGAAACAATCAACAGAGTAAAGGAAGAGCCCAGTGAATGGGAGAAAATCTTCACATCCTACACATCTGACAGAAGACTAATATCTAGAATTTACAAAGAACTCAAGACAGCAGATCCCAAGACAACAAATAATCCAATGCACACATGGGCAAAGGAAATGAACAGACAGTTCTAACGTGAAGAAGTTTGTAAGGCTATGAAGCACATGAAAAAATGCTCAATATCCTTGCCTATTGTTGTTGTTAGGTGTCATCCACTCGTGTCTGACTCATAGCGACCCTCATAGGGTTTTCAATGGCTGATTGTTTTTCGGGATTGCCTTAGGAGTGGATTGCGATGTCTTTCTCCCATTTTTGCTGTGCTGGGAATTGAACTCAGGACCTCAGAGACTGCAGAGTGTCAAACTACCAACTAAGCTAAATCCCAGCCCATCATTGGCCATTAGGGAAGTGCCAATCAAAACAACTCTGAAATTCCACCTAACTCCAGTAAGAATGCCCAAGATCAACAAAACAAATAATAACAAGGGCTGGTGAGGTTGTGGAGAAAAAGGAACCCTCTTATACTGTTGGTGTGACTGTAAATGGTGTCAACCACTTTAGACATCAATATTGAGATGTAGGGCACTGCCTAGAGAGGCAGTTCGCCCCAAGGCCTATCTAGGCTCCCTTGGAGGATTGAGGTTTGTTCCCCAGGCAGTCACCTTTGTCCTACATCCTGGATCTCAGGGTCAGTAGAGCTCCCCAAGATGGCTCTGGCATCTATTCTCTTGCCTCTGCCCCCTCGACACCGATTGGCTGTTTCCAAACCCCAGAACAGCTCCTGATTGGACCTGATTGGCTGCTTCTACAAAACCAAATTTGAATATCCCCTCTGATTGGCTGAAACACATATGAGGTGACTGCCTCTGACTGGTCCCTGGCAAGCCCCAGAAGAGTATATAAGGGCAGTACTCGGAGCAGTCTGGGTCCATTCTATCAACAGGGACAGACAAGGAAGAAATAAAGAGCTGTTGGAGCAAAGCACTTGGAGTCTTCATTGGGAAGAAAAGAAGCAAGGAGCTGCCATGGGCAGAAGCCTCTGAGCCTGCCTTTCTCAAGGCTTCTCAGAGCAGCCCTGGGCAGAAGCCTCTGAGCCTGCCTTTTTCAAGGCTTCTCAGAGCAGCCGTGGCCATAAGCCTCCTTTCCGGGCAGCGCGGCTCCTGGATGCCCAGCTCCGCCTCACCAGAAGACAGGTCTTTGGCTGCTGGTTCCTGCTCACGGCGAGTCCAGCGGCAGGGCAATGCCCCACACCGAGATACCTCAGAAAACTAAAAATAAAACTGCCATTCAACCTAACTATACCACTGCTGGGAATATACCCAAAGGGAGATGAGTCATCATACCACATAGACACCTGCATCTCCTTACTCAGTGCAGCATTTTTCACAATATAAAGGAAATAGAATCAACCAAGGTGCCCATCAGAAGAATGGATAAAAAAATTATGGCACATATACACAATGGAATAATACTCAGTAATTTAAGAAATGAAATAATGTCATTTCCAGCAAAATGGATAGAACTGGGGTACATCATTTTAAGCAAACGAACACAAGCTCAATAAAAGAAATACCATATGTTCTCACTCATATGTGGGATGTTGATTCTTACTTAAAGGAAGAAGAAACCCTATAAGTAAGTTGATATATAAAAAAATGTATAATTAACTTAGAAAAGAAGTGACAATATAAAGAATAGAAAGCATGAGGGAGGGAACTACCAGAGGGAAGTGAAGATTGCAGAAGATGGGATGGGGAGTAGAGTGAAAGTAGAGGGATAAAGGGGAGATAAGCTCAATATAAACAAAGCAGCTTCATGAGTACATTTGAAAACTAGGGGAACTTAGCCCAACTCTGTACATATTAGTCATAGGGTTCCATAAATCTTATAAGTTGATAAATGTGTAACCAAAAGTGATAAAATAATTGCATAATGAAAAAGCCAATGCTACAGTACTCTGTACCTCACCATCAGGTACCAATGAAGGGAGAAAAAAGACAAATTAATGTTTAAAATCTACTAGCTAAAATAAAATTTTAAACAAATTCTATGGTAAATTATAGCATTTTATAAAGTGAATAATAATAACCTCAAACTTCTCCTATTCACAAATCTAGATCACTATTTCTTTGCACCCTGGAATGATTATCATGAGCGCTATGGCAAAAATAAAGGTAGTGCTCTTCTTTCTCTTCTTTCTTACTTACCTTTTATCATTGATGACTTTTTTCAGGGCTTTTGCTAAATCATCAGAAGTCATTTCAAGGACATTCAGGGTCATGCCAGCTCCCCGGGTCTCAATGCGCTTGGCATTGTCCATTTGATCACCAAACAAGGGCATCATGACCATCGGAACCCCATTGCATATTCCTTCGTAAATACCATGGGAGCCAGAGTGGGTGATGAATGCCCGGGTCTTTGGGTGACCTAAGAGGCAAAACAGGGACATTGGTGGTCAAGTCACTGAGTTTACCAGCCGGACGTCATCTAGATTCTGAAAACATGCTGAGGTCTCAATGTGGCCCTTGTAAAAGTGCACAAAAAATATGTGGGTTGACACAACCGTAGATAAAAAGCAATAAGTGCCATGGAGGCCATGATATCTTCAAGCTAAAGAATCCTTTAGAACAGCTGTCCTTAAGCCATTTTTCTCATTTAACCCTTGTTTGACCCATATTTCTTTCTTTCTTTCTTTTTTTCTTTTTTTTTTTTTTTTTTTTTTGTGGTATTGGGGGTTGATCCCGGGGCCTCACGCCTGCATGTTTTGCAAGTGCTGGACCACTGAGCTGTACCCCCAGCCCTTTTATTTTTTTTCCTTACTTCCTGAGACAGGGTCTTGTTAAATTACATAGACTTCCTCTGGTCTCGAACTTGCAATCCTCCTGGCTCCGCCTCCCAAGTCGCTGGGATTATAGACGTGCGCCACCACGCCCAGCTGTTTGACCCATATTTCAATCCTCCTAACATACCAAGCAGATCATTCTGCGGCAACCACTGGACAAGTATGGTATTCTTTGCAAGATTTGATGGTCGACTTCGTAGTGCCACAGGACCTTCCAGGGACAAAAAGAACAGGATTTAACAAGAGAACACGGCACAATTCTCTTAAATCTGTGGTAGTAGCTGGGGAGGTGAGGCCTCTGAATGGACAGAATGCCTGTGCCCTCAGCCCAGGTGGGAGGGACAGCAACCAAGGCCACCTCTGGGTCTGGCGACAGTCTGTGTCTTATCAGAGGCCTGGTGATGAAGGTGTGTTCTCAAGGTGAATACGTGAAATGTCATCAAGCTGGGCACTCTGGATTTATTCACTGTTCTGCACTTCAAGGCAAAATGTACTCAGTAAAGCAGGTGGACGCAAAGCAATCAAACCAGAAACATATGAAATGAATTCAGGGTCCTGACCAACAGGTTTGTGAAGAAATACTCCTACTTAATAAGAAGGAAGGCCTCCCGCAGTACCACTGTGGAGTCAGATCCCTACAGATTTCGGAAGCACAGCATGGACAGACCTGGTTAGTACTTGCATGGGAGACCGCCTGGGAATACCAGGTGCTGTCGGCTTGGGAGAAGTACCTGGCAACCCACTCCCAAAAAACAATCAGCCTTTGAAAACCCTATGAACAGCAGGGAAGCACTGACAATGGTGTTTCATCTGTTGTACATAGGGTGAGTATGAGTTAGATACCGACTGGCCAGCACCTCACAACAAAAACAATATGAAGTAACAGCATTATCAACTAAATTCCCCACAACACTTGTGAAACCGCTAGAGAAGAAAAGACTGCTGAGTGATGTGTGCCATACTTGTAGAGCTGTTTAATGAAATTGAAAACAAAAATAACTTTGGATTAATGATTTGGAAGTGGCTAGGGATCCCCAAATCTAAGTTCCAAGTGATGAAATTTGTTTAGACCCTAGAAGTCTGAGTTTGGATCTCTGTGAGGGAGCCATGAAGGAGACAGGTGTAATCTTCTTACCATCTGAGGGATTTTGCCCAAAGCATCAGCGATTTCCATAGCTTTCTTCTCCGGGATCTCTGAGACCATCGACCCCAAGGAGAACACCACAATGCCATGCTCTCCAGAGGCGTTGACATAGGCTTCGAATTCCTAGAGTCAGAAGAGAAATCTTCAGGTTACCTTTTCTCATATCTTTTGGTGACAACAGCATGAAACTATGAGTTAGATCCCTTCCTCCTAAGAGCGTGGGTAAAGGTGTGTGTGAAAAGAGAACAGATATTTGTGTGGCTTGTACAGGATCCCCCCTCCCTTAGTTCCTTCCAAGGGTGGGAGGCTTCTTGCTTACATCATTATCTGGGGGTCTCCTTGACATGCAGCATGCAGGAAATGCGCTGATTTTCCAGAAGCACAGCAGAGGCGCATGCGCACACAGTCATTTCTCTGCACACATGTGTGCACCAACACACTCTGTGGATCCAGGTCGGAGACTCACAGAACGTAGTGGGAGTGGCGCTTCTCCCTGACTCTGGATTAATAGGGCTGGGGTTTACCTTAGTTTACACAGTGCTGCTCTCTGCTCTCTGAGGCTCTGTTTAATGTACAACACCGCAAAAATGGGAGAAGGACACGGAAGGATAGTCCCCATACAATCCTGTAGTAATCAGCCATTGAAAATCCTCTGAATAGCAGAAAACCGCTGACATAGTGCCAGGGATGGCACAGTGCCAGGAGTGTTTCATTCTTTGTACAGTGGGTTGCTATGAGTCAGAACTCACTCCATAACACATAATTACAACAAGTGGATTAGTAATGAGCTCACTGAGTCACATCAATGCTTTTACACCATTGCAAAGAACACTAAGTGCACCGATGTGACTGTGCGATGGGCATAGCTGCCTGCACTGAGGGCCCCTGGGATGTGGCACTTTCAGTGCTAAACTTCAAACAGCCAAAGCAAAACAAGTCCTTGATCCCTTCCCTGTGAGACACAGAGTCTGACTCAGGGTTCAGCATTCATGACCTGAGCTCCAACATTTGCCAAACTCAATCCTGACCTCGGGCAGGAAAGCCCTACCCTGGGCAGCCCTCCGGGAGGCTCAGCCCCCTCCACCTGCCCCTGACACAGACCTCTAAGCTCTCTGGCCTTCACCACCGCTCTGCCCCAGGCTCATGGCTAGGATCAGAGAGCCCAGCCCCATGCTTTCCACCTCCCCACTGCATTTACGATCTGCGCCAAGAACAGCCTGACCAAGATTGCTCCAAAGCCTTCCGCCTGCAGGTCGCCCCTCCTCTCTCTTCTCGTCCCGCTCTATCTTTGCTGGGGACAAGAAGCCCTCTTCCCCCTGCCCTTGGCACCATTTTTCCTTGTGAGGGCACACACCCAACCTTCTTGCACTCCATGGCCTTCAGCCCTATAATCTTATCTAAAAGGAGCCTAGGCTAATTTCGTCTCCTTCAATCTTCCCACACCCCCTCTGCAAACAGCAAATGTGATAACTTGAAATCAAATCACAGCTCTGTGAACTTCCAAAGTTAAATGCCAGCGTGTAACTACAGCTCAGATGGCACGCAAGTTTGTGTACAGAGGGCAGAAGGGCCACCTGCAGAGATTGTGGGATGGTGGGCAATGCCTCGCTCTGCACCATCTTCAATAAAATAAAGTCCAGCCACTCCTTTGCAAACTCCCTCTAAATTTTAAAGTAACCATTAATCACCCCATCCCTCCCCTCGTTAAAAAGGAAAAACAGCACCACCACCATCGCCAGGGAAAGGACTTCCCGCTCCCCACAAGATGAGACCTTTAATATGGCTTCTATGTTCTACTGAGACACTAGTACTTTTACTTGCTTGCTTTTGTTACATTTTCCCTTCCCAAACGTCTGATCTTCCAGAACCCATTTAGAGTGCAGGTTGGAAACCGATTGCTCTGCTATTGTGCAATCCATAGGAAGCACACACCCCAAGGCTCTGTGTCCCCGGCACACTGTCTCCCCAATGCTGTCTTGACATCTCAAGCGTCCCTACTCTCCAGTGTAGCTATTTTTCTCAGACCCAAGAGAAGTGGCTATGGGATATACATCACTACCATCCCTACAGACGGCCTCCTCCTGCACAGAGGAAGGACACCTTTCTGGGAGAGAAGAGAAGCTGCCGGATCTAGCTTCCTGTCGGCATATCTAGAATCTGGAACTTTAACTCGCACCACAATGGCAGTGTTCCTTGCCAGCATCTACCAAGGTCCAAGAACTGTCATCAGACTTGAACTTCCAGTGCCTGAATCATTGCCCCAATCAAGGGCCAGGGTCAGGGGCACATTTTTGTTCTCCTCAAGGTACCCCAAACCCTGCACCCTGTGCTTATGGCTTAAGGATTGTGGCAAGAAACTGATCACTCGCCACTGAAGCGCAAGGAACAGAATGCCCCAACATGCTCTCCCTTAGATACAAAGAAATAACTCAGACAGCTCAAGCCTAGGAGACCTGTGGGACAGAAATTAACAGAAGAGGGCGTTTAAACCTGTTTCAGCTTGGTCACTCAGGCATTTCTGAAGAAAGCGGCTTCGTCCAAAGCACCTGCCACAAGGTAGGCAAATACAGGTTCCACTCTGATACACACCTGGGGAAGGGGGCTTTTGTGAAGGCAGTTTATCCCGCCAATAAACACCATGTTGGGCATGATGGGTCTGGGAAAATCCTTCACAAAGTCACTTCTAATTAGCCAGGTAGATGCGGTGCTTATGAGGTCCTGCACAGTCACATCTCTCTGAAGGACTTCCAGTCCTTGCAACAGGCAAGGGGTGCGTAGTCGGCATACGCCACATTCCAGAGGAAGTCCTCCATCAAGGATACGAGCGTGTTCTTCACCTGCTGCGGGAATGTCATGCGATCTGAATTTGAGGACATGCTCCTGGGCACATAGGAGGGCGGGCTGGGGCACTGGGTGCCTTCCAAGTCGAGGCCGAATGGCAATGTGTGCAAAAAGTACACAGCAGGCAGAGAGAGGTACTGGGCCACGATGGAGCCGCAGAGAAGGAAAGGATCTGTCAACACAGCATCAAAACTGCTTTGCTCCAGGGAGGCCATGAACTCCCTGTTATGCAGTAAGTTGGAGCAGCCCGACAAATACAGAGCAAAGTCCCTTTTGATTTTGTTGTATGTTCTGATCATTCGTTGCAAGAACGGTGCATCCTGAAGTAGAGTGAGCCCAAATCCAACAAACGCTGCTTCCATGTCCTCTCTTAGGAACGGCACGGGATAGCTCTTCAAGGTGTAGAACGGTCCTTCCTTGATGTGCACCGAGGCATCAGGCGCTATGACCACGATGTCGTGTCCCCTCTGGTGTAGCTGCTGGGTGAGCCCGACCATGCTCAGCCAGTGGCTGCCGTCCACCGGGACTATCAACAGCTTCCCGGCATGGGCCACAGAAGGGCTGAGCACACACAGCAGCAGGCTCAGGACTAGGGGATGGGGGTCCTGGAAGACTGCCATGGTGGTGCTCCTGTCCTGCTCCAGCCCGAGGGCCACCTCGCCTGCTCACACCAAGGGAGGGGAGCAAGAGAAAGTCTCCCACCAAATTAATGTTTGATTGTGCAGCAGGAGCGAAGCTGCAGGCCACAGGAGCCATAGGAACTTTACTTTCAGGAAGAAGTGGGTGGAGTTTCCTGAATCTCTTCCCCGGTCTCTTAAAGGAAACAACACTTGATTTGAATAACACTCTTTCCTCAAACCCCTTTCTAGAATGAGCACAGAAAGCAAATGATCTCTAGCACCTGTGGATCCCTGACTGAGCATTTGCATGAATGAAGAAAGTTATCAGAGAGGGGAAGGACCACAAGGTGACCAAGTGTACTTCCTTTGCAGAAATGAAGCAGAAACTCTCTTCGAAAGCCTTTGGAAAGAAAAGCATACGACATTGCAACCCCACTACTGCCCAAGAAACCCCTAAGAATGTCCTCTTCACCTTTATCAGGACTCTACCTGACCCAGTCCATTATTTTTACTTCATTCAGTCAACAAATTTTTATTCAGTCCAGCTAATTGCTGGGTCTCAAGGCCACAGCTGAGCCGCCCCACCCAGTCTCCTGTCTCCCCAGAACTCATATCCCACCCAGAGAAGCAGACTCATGGCTTAAACTATAAACCAGGACCTTAGAGATTGTGAATCATTAGTGGAAGCTGATGAATGGGATTCTGAATGAAAGTCTAAGGACATAGATCTACAATACATTTGTTAATGTGTTTGTTTAATATCTATGCTTTATACAAGAAAGTAGTAATTTCTTCCTTTTTCAAGAACAAGTTTCACCTCCTTAGGAGCAATAACACCCTCTAGAGAACACAAGCTAAAGTTTTTAAAGCAAATTCAAGGAAGCCCATATTAGATCGTATGTAAATAGCCAGAAAAAAATTATAATCAGACCAGAACTTTTGAGGATGAAAAATAACCCTTGATAAACATGGCAGTACATATCACAATAGTCAAAGTATGGAATCATTGTTAATGTCCTCAGTGGGTGAATGGATAACAAAAATGCAGTATTTATGTATGTGTGTATGTGTATATATATATGTATGTATATATACATATATACATATATATATACACTCATATATGTACACAAATAAACACACATATAAAGGAATATTAATTGACCATAAAAAGGATGAAATTCTGTCATTTGTGATAACAGGGATAGAACTAGGTACATTGTGCCTAGTAACATACGCCAGGCACAGAGAGACAGGCATCACATGCTCTCATTCATATGAGGAATCTAAAAAGGTGGCTCTCAAAGAAGTTGAGAACAGAACCAGTGGCTACCAGGGGATGGGAAGTGTGAGGACAGGGAATACAGGGAGAGCCTGGGTGATGGGTGCAATATTTACACCTCAGCAGGAGGAATAAGTGCTGGTGTTTCATTACACAGTAGGGTGAATATAGTTAGCAGCAAGCCATTATATATGTCAAAATAGCTGGATGAGAGGATTTTGAGCATGCTCATTATACAGCAATGGTAGCCAAGCCGGTAGAGTCTGATGTAATCCCAGCATGGCGGAGGAGGAGGCAGCAGGATTACAAGTTGAAGACCAGCCTGAGGTATATGTGAGACCCTGTCTCAACAAAACTAGAGCTGGGATGTGGCTCAGTGGTAGAGCACGTCCCTAGCATCCGCAAGGCCTTGGTTCCATCCCAGCACCACAGGAAATAAATGAAATAAAGAATTGGCAGAAATTTCAGAAGGCCAGTATGCTCGCATGTTCAGTTGGATCATTACAAATTGTATATATGAATTAAAATGGGAGAAGGACCTGGAAGCCCTCTCCCAAAAAATTCCTGAAACAATCAGCCATTGACAACCCTAGGAGGGTTGCTAAGAGTCAGACCCGATTCGATGGGTCCTAACAACAAGATATGAATTAGACTTCACATTATACACCATAAATATGTATAACTATTATGGGCCAATCAGAAAAATGAGGCAGGAAGGAAAGAAGGAAGGAGTGAGGGAAGGAAGGAAGGAAAGAAGTAAGGAAGGAAAAAAGGAAGAAAGGAAACAATAAAGGAATAAAGGGAGACAAAATGAGTCTTTAGAGATTACTTATGGTCATAAGAGGCAAACTATCAAAGACTTGGAACCTGGAAAAGGGGATCTCTTCCAGAGGGGGGTGGGTGCGCCTGGCAGATGATCTGGGATCCCATGGTTCTGTGGGGTGAATATCTTGGCTTGCCTTTGACTGTGTAGGCCCTTTTACAGTCAAGACAGAAGCTAAATCCTAAAAAACTGTTAGCAATGTAAGGATTTCCCCCATAACAAGGAAAATGATTGCCATTCAAACAAACTGAAATGGATTTTCTCCAGTAAAGAATAAAAATACCAGTAAGTAAAATTCTCAGGTGAACAGTGTTTAACATTTGATTGGTTCCTTCGCTCAATGTTGATGCACTTCTGTTTTAAATACATACCTGCTTGTTAACTGTCTGTGTATCACACTGATCTCTGATGAAAGTCTGTGTATTAATTGTTTGAGTCTTTTTTGGTTTGGTTTGGTTTGCTGAGCTAGGATCTTGCTGTGAAGCCCAGTCTGGCCTTGAATTGGCTTCAATGATCCTGCTCAAGCCTCCTGGGTGCTGGGACTACAAGCAGGTGCCCTCATGCCTGGATTTGCTCTGTATTTTCTGATGTTTTCAAGTATAGGACAGTGCATGTGGGACTGTCCTTCCCAGCATTAGCCAATCCCTGGAGATGGTACACCAGTCACCACAGGTTTGCTTTCCAAATACCATGTCCAAGTGGAGAATGAAAAGCTCCCAGATGCTTTGCATGCATTGAAGGACAACAGAACAGGACTCAGAGCCATGCAGGTACAGGCCCCTTAACCTTTAATTTAAAATCAAAGGTAGATTGGTATACTTGCAATGTTATATTAGTATGGGCATTTGCCAAAAGAGTAGGGGTATCAGTTAGATTTCTGTTACTATAACAAATACCTGTGATGATCAATTTATAAAGAGGAAAGGTTTGTTTTTCTGTACCATGTCATATGTTTCAGTGGAAGGACACTTGGCTGCATTGCTTTGGGGCTTGTGGCGGGGCAGCACACCATAGCAGGAGGGTGGCAGGAGAAGCTGCTCCCCTTATGGACACTGGGAAGCAAAGAGAAGGGAGAGACGCTGGGTCCTAGCATCCTTGTAAGGCATGCCTCCAGAGACCTGGAGCCCACTTTCAATGGAGGCGCTGGCTGTGACCAAGCCTTCAGCATGTGGGCCTCTGGAGGACATGCAAGATCCTCATGGTAGCAAGCAGTGATTATCTCTGAGTAATGTGACTACAAGTGATTATTCTTTTCTTGTGTGCACCAGACGTGCATAATGAAATTGCATGTGTGCACATGTGTAAATTCTAAAGTTTGTAAAATGTTCTGTCACATAAATGCATTAATGTCCTAATTAGAAAACACAATGTGACAATAAATAAGTATAACACCAATGAGGGCAGAAACACCAAGAAACATAATTCAGATGAATTTATTAGGAAGGTCTTAGTGGTGGTAACCTCAGAAGCAATGTCCTTGACCGGACCATACTTTGATTTTTATTAAATTCAGACCCACTTAACACAAGCAATGTTTATCCTGTCAAATACACAGCCCATCAATGTTACACCATCACACTCTTCCCCAACGGTCAGAAAACTTAACAGTATTCTCAAGGACTCCAAGTCCTTCATTCACGTCAAGGACAGTGTAAAGGCACAAAGGTTTCCTCCTTCAAAAACACAGAGTGACATCAATAAAGCATGAGCACCAATGAGGGCCACCTGTGATTGGGAAAGTGATGGCCCACCACTGTCTAGGAACCACACGATGATATCAAAACCACAATCAGAAGTAGGGAGAAAACATGGGGCCGGAGAACTCTTAGTTTGTTGATTTGTTTTGTTTTGTCTTGTTTTGATCGTGACAAGGGGTCTCCTGTGTAGCCCAGGCTAGACTGGCACTCACTATGTACACCAAGCTGGCCTTGAACTTGTATCAATCCTCCTGCCTCAGCCTCCCAATTGCTGGGATTATAGGTGTGCACCATCACACTTGGCTCCAGAGGATACATTTCTAAGTAAGAAAATTAATGCTGAGTGCCAACCCTCCCTGTATGTCATTCGAGAGATGATGGTACTATTGTTGCTGTTGTTAGGTGCCCACGAGACAGGTACAACTCTTAGAGACCCTATGTACAACAGAAAGAAACACTCCCCACACTGTGCCAGGTCCAGCACTATGTCAGTGCTTCTCTGCTATTCATAGGGTTTTCAATGGTGGATTTTTGGGGGGAGTAGATTGCCAGGTCCTTCTTCCTAAAGTTTAGCACCTGGCATTCCGGGGCAGTACCCCATCCAAGGGGGCCATCCTGCTTAGCTTCTGACATCAGGCAGGATCACATGCCAGGGTGCTGTGGCTGCAGACGATGTTACCATGTAGACTAGATTAAAGATATCAGAGAGGCAGGAGACATATTCAAATACCTTTTCCTAGAGGGGTGACCACAAATTATATTATTCTTATTCTTAAAAAGTGCTCTGGGATATATAACTTATGGCAAGACATTTCATTAATAAGAATAAAATGCATTCAACACTGATTCTGTTTTCAAGACTCCAGTTGATTTGAAAATAGATCAACATTTCCCCTTACTTCTTCCCACTTCTCAGTGTGTCTTGGATTTGGGGCCTTTCTTAACTCGCCCCTTTCGCCCAAAGCATTTCCTGAAGCCATAGGCACAACATTTAAAGATGATGAAGACCACGGTCAGCACGATGGCCAGAAGGAAGCCAATCACATCCAGGGAGTGATACTGGTACCAGGTGAGGTCATGGGCTGCAGGGCGCAGGTGCGGCGCCCCCTTGTTCCTCATCACATACTCCACCCAGAACACAGCCAGGTCCAGAGGCTCTATGGGCCGGTCCTTGTGGAGGCTGGACAGGCGCATGATGTTCTCCTTATAGCTAAACACAAGGACACTGCCTTAAAGCCTGGAACAGCCAGGTGGTGAACAATCGTCCATCTATGCTTGTTTCCAGTTAGGAATGCTACCGATTTTCTAAACATGTTAGAGAAACGTGTTTCTATTATAGCAAGAAACACACATACACACATACTCATGAATGTTCTTTATACCTAAAAAGTAGTTGTTGTTGTTCGGTGCCCTGGAGTCAACTCTGACTCACAGCGACCCTCATAGGGTTTTTAATGGTTGATTATTTCGGGATTGCCTCGGGAGTGGGTTGCCATGTCCTTCTCCCCTTTTTGTGGTGCTGTGAGTTGATATCAGGACCTTAGAGACTTCAGGGCAGGGCTCTCCCAACTGAGCTAAATTACAGCCCTAAAAGGTAGTAGGAGAAAGAAAAAGGGAAACAGAAGAGGAAAAAAGAAGGAGGGCAGAACAGAAGAAAGGAAGAGAGATTGGTGGAGAAGGGAAGGAGGAAGGGAGGAATGGAGGCAGAAGGAAGGAAACTGGGAAGCAAAATTATTTTACTCATATTGGAACCTTGCTTCCTACATTTCTTCTTTGCTATTTAGTGATATTTTGTGGGAAGTTAGGTTATACTTTCTTAATAGTAAAATAAAAAACAGGAATTTTTCAAAACATTAGATTGTATTTCATAGCAAAAGAAAGATATCATTATTTTTCTGCAATAAAATAGAGGAAAAAGTCATGTCAGAAATTACGGAAAGTCTTCCACTTAAAACTGGAATCAATCCCAGGTAGAAAGTCATTTCAAAGTCCCAACTCCAACTATCACCAGAATTATTGAAATGTCAAAGCATCCAAGTGCTAAATTTATTACAGGCCTGTGTCTACATCCCCCATTATTCAAAATGGATATTTGTTTTCTTTGCATAGGGCTGTTAGTTTAACCAGAACAACTAAATCCAAATGGGCTAGCCCATTAGGGATGTATCGGTAGAAGAAGGAAGAGGAGGAGGAGGAAGAGGAAAATGAAAAAGGTGAAAGTAGGAAAAGAAAGAGTAAGTATGGCACCCCTACATGTGGGACTTATTATGAGCATTCCTATCCTTACACATATCTGTGATTTTATTTGAGGGCATTGTTATAATGTAATGCTAATGTCTGGGTATAAACCCTGTTAACATGTACTGCTAAGCACCATGCCCTAACCGCAACAAACCAGTGACATCAGGTCTCTAAGACCACACATTTTTTTAAGGATGTATAGGTAGTTCTTTTTGTTGCAAGTAGAGCCATGTTTCAGTTTAAACCATTGTACAAGTGTTTCTTCATGATTGGATGAGCACTTGCGCAGAATTGGCTTGTACAAAGCAAACGTAAATCCATCACTCAAGTTTATCAGGCCCATAGGTGACCACTTAAGTGTCAAATACCTTCATTTATATAGACCTCCCTTCTGAAGTATGCTCTGAGAACCTGGATTCATTCATTCAATATTCACTGATCATATTTCAAGGCCTGGTTTTCTGGTGGAACCGCTGTGTGAAATTCTTCATTTGTCTTAATTGTGTGTAGGAACAGTCCCTTCTTAGAGCATGGTAGTTTGTAACCAGAGAGCAGTAGGTCAACAATGAGAGATGATGATACATGATACCTTCAGCTGAGTCACTGGTGTTTTATAAATATAACAGAGTTAGAGAACTTCTACCAAGTCATTTTAGGTGAAAATAGTTATCCATAGGGTTGAACAGAGGATCAAAATACCATCAACAATGCACACCTCAGAACGAGCTTCGTCACCATGGAAGAGGTCAGGCTGCAGCTGCACTGCCCTGTGAGCAGACACCCCGATGTACACAAACAAGGCCAGAAGCAGCCAATGGGAAAGAAAGGCTGGAGCCCAGGCCACCAGCCCACTGGGCAATGAAGACCTTTCTGTGTCATCCACTGACACCACTTTGCTTTCTTCTCTGCTCAGCACCTGGAGGTCTGGCAGTAGGCTGTCAGATCTCTCCTGTGTCCCTGGCCCAGGCCGGGTGTGGCCCTGCTTCCTGTCCCCTTCCATGAGAACCCTCTCAGATGCTCACGTCTCTCCTCCTGACCAGCGCCTCTTCCTAAAGGCGGCAACTGCAGGGGAAGCCATGCTAGGGCTCGCACGTGTCCCCAGAGTTCAAGTGTGAGAACTTTAATTCCTGGGCCATGGCACTGAGAGGTGGGGGAGCCGACAGGGGGTGAGGGAACCACTGGAGAGATGGCTCCCTCCTCACAGGACTGGACTCATCCTGCAAGTGCAGGCTCTGTGCCTCTCGGGTTCCAGCTCTTACACACACACACTTGTCCATCTGCTGCGCCGCCTCGTTCTACACAGCACTGGGTCGCACAGATGCCCCTAGTCCATTTCAAACATCCCAGCTTCCAGAACTGTCAGCCAAACAACCTCCATCCTTTAGGAGTCACCTCTTTCTGGTTCCTTCCTAGACACACATGTATCTACACACTCGCACACACACAGACACACACACACAAATGCCCACTCATGACACACACACTAGTGTTAATGAAATCCATCACTGGCCATTATTTCTTCCCATAAGGTTGTGGTCACCCTATTACCAGGAAACTTGAAAGCAACTCAAAAACGTTCATGCAGCCATCATGTGAGCTGATGACTTTTGAGTTTTGAACATTCAGGACCACATTTGAATAAATTTACCTTTGCTTTTCCTGTGAAATGTCATCTATGGTATCTCATGACCCCCACTTACCTAAAGCCTCAGGGACAAATGTCTCACAGGCTCTATTGCTGGTAATAGTTGTAAGGACCTCATTTGTTTTTTACCTTGTTGACATATGCTACTACTTTTTCTTTCTTTCCTTCCTCCTCCTCCTCCTCCTCCTCTTCTTCTTCTTCTTCTTCTTCTTCTTCTTCTTCTTCTTCTCCTTCTTCTTCTCCTTCTTCTCCTTCTTCTTCTCCTTCTTCTCCTCCTTCTCCTCCTTCTTCTCCTCCTTCTCCTCCTCCTTCCCCTTCCCCTCCCCCTTCCCCTTCCCCCTCTTCTTCTTCTTCTTCTCCTTCTCCTTCTCCTTCTCCTCCTCCTCCTCCTCCTCCTCCTTCTTCCCCAGAATATTGGCCACACTTTGCAAGTTCACAACCCCTGAGCTGCACCTCAACCCTCAGGAAGGATCTCACTACAGGCTACCTCTGGTCTTTGAATATGTGATCTTCCTGCCTCTGCCTATGGAATCATGAGGATTACCACATCAGGAGATGTATGTTTCTTTTAACAGAATATTTACCTCTTGAGAGGAACTGAGAGAGCAGATATATATCATGGTGATTTTTTTTTTTTACAAATTAATGTTTCCACAGATGATCCTTCATCATCTTGATGGCAGAGCATGGAGAGTGTACAGTGCAGGGAAAATTCCACAGGGGAGCCTAGGCCTGGATCCACCACAGCGCTCAGCCCTGGTAACCCACCAACCCTCTGCTGTCAAGACACTGGCAGCACTTCTCACTGAGAGAAAGTGGTGAGTGAGCCTGCAGGGACAGAAAGCGTAGTGGGCACCAGCAATGCAGTCTGCCATCTCACTGCCTGAGGAGAATGTGACCTGAGGAGAGTGTGGCTGGGCCCTCTCAGAAGGTCCCTACTGGTGGGAGGGAAGGCAGTCAAACTGGAGATCTCCAGGACTCTACAGGGGAGAGACCAAACCAGGGTCCATGAGTTCGTGTTTGTGAGGTGTTTTGTTGTTGATATTTTGTTTTTCTCTTTCTTTCTCTTTCTTTTTTCTGCCTTTTCCTTTTCTTTCTCTGTTTTCTTTTCCTTTTTTCTTTGTTCTTTCTTCTTTTCTTCTTTTTTATCTTTCCTTTTTTATTTCCTTTCATTTTATTTTTAAATGTCTCTTTCTCTTCCTTTTTCTTGTTTTTTTCTCCTTTCTCTTTCCCCTGCCCTGGTAGAGGCATAAAGATGGTTGCCACCCTGGCCCCTAGTTCCCTGGAACTGCAAGGTGGAGAGAGGGAAACTGAGGGGTGGAGAGTCCACAGCATGGTGAAGGGAGGCAGGAGCTGCTGGCTCCACAGCCTTGGAGAACTCGTCCAGAACGAGGCTCACCTGGGGATAGTAGGACTTGTGGCATGGAGTAATATTGCCACAGACTGGACAATCTTAGACACATGGTTTAGGTTGTGGACCAATTGGGGGCTATGAACACAGGGCACAGAGAGAAAGCGAGGGGGCAGTACTGAATACAGAGTTTGCTGTAGAGGCTAGACACTGGGCACAGGGACTGCAAACTGCAGGGTAGGGGATGGAGAATAAAGTGCCAGTGACTCATCATCACATAAACCCAAGGAAATGGGAGGAGGAGAAACTCTTTCCACATAAAGACCAAGCAATGGGCAAGCCTCAGCAGAAGAACACTCAAAACATGAAAGGACATGCTACGGGGGAAGATCCTGGAGACCAAAACTTCTCAACAGATAACATCTGGGAAACCAGATTTCTGGAGATGCCAGAAGGAGAATTCAGAACCTTGCTTATAAATATGCTAAGAGACATCAAAGACACCACCAAAAAAAAAATCTCTTGAAGCACTGGGGAAAAAAAGTTTCTCATTCAGAGGACAAATTCTCCAGAGAACTTCAACACTTAAAAAAAATAAAATAAAAACAGAGATCATAGAGATGAAAGGAAAGTTAAAAGAGGTTAGTGTTTTAGTACAATCTTCAGTCTCCAGAATAGATGAAACTCAAAAAACAATAGACCTAATAGAAGAAAAAGTACAAGATATTAGTTACACACAAGCCAAGGTAGAAAGAATGCTGAAGCAAAATCAACAAGATCTTCAAGAGGTTTTTGAAAAAACGTGAAAGTGAAACCTAAGAATTCATGGGAGTCCATAAAAGAGCAGAAAACAACAGTAGAGGATTAGGAAATTAATTCCAAGAAATATTAGATGAAAACTTCCCAAACCTAAGGCAAGATCTGGACACTTACACAATTGAATTATTCAGAACCCAAAACAGAGTAGGACAAAATAGATGATCCCCACAACACATTATAATAGGAATACTAAATTTACACTGCAAAGAAGCTATTCTGAAAGCTGCAAGGGAGAAATGTCAACAAAGGCAAATCCATCAGAATAACAGTGGACTTCTAAATAACAAAATTAAAGGCAAGAAGAGCTTGGACAGATATTACCCAAACACTGAAAGAGAATAACCCTCAATCAAAATTACATTATCCAGCAAAGTAGTCTTCCAAAATAGATGGTGAGTACTAGACATTCCACGAGGTTGCCCTGTTCAAACGACTCACAGCCACCGAGCCAGCATTGCAGAGAATCCTTATTCAAACACCACATACCAGGGAGGTAAGACAACACCACATAAAAGATCAAAGAAATGAACAATAAACACAAGAAGAAATTAAGAAAGAAATAAGATAAATATGAATCAAAAACCAGTAACAAGTACTGATTTGACACATAATAATAAGTACTTCTCAATAATTACTATCAATATAAACAGTCTTATCTCACCAAATAAGAAACGTAGACTGGCCAGTTGGAATAAAAAACATAAACCCTCAATATATGGCATCCAAGAGACTCACTGAACCCATGATGATTATACAAGTTTGAGAATAAAAGGTGGGAAAACAATATACCGAGCAAGAGGGAAACAAAGAAAGCAAGAATTCCAATCTTGATTTTGGACAGATTAGAATTCAATCCCAAACTAATTCAAAGAGACAAAGAAGGACACTACATATTACTAAAAGGAACAATCAACCAGGAACCTATAATATATATCCTCTTAATATCCACTTAATATATGTCCTCCAAATGCAGGGGCACCTAGCTTTATAAGAAAAAACTTTTATTAGAAACTTTATTCTTTTCTTTTTTCTTTTTTTTTTTTTTCTTTTTTTTTTGTGTGTGTGTGTGGTACTGGGGATTGAACCCAGGGCCTCACGCTTGCATGCTCTGCAAGTGCTGGACCACCGAGATGCACCCTCAGCCCATTTTTTTACTTTTTGAGACAGGGTCTTGCTAAGTTACACAGACTGCCTCTGGTCTCAAATTTGTGATCCTCCTGCCTCCACCTCCAGAGCTGCTGGGATTACAGGTGCACAGCACCATGCCCAGTATTATGGGAGATTTCAATACTCAACTTGCCAAGAGACAAGTTATCAAAACAAAAATCAGCAGAGAAATGATGAACTTAAATTGCACAAAGACCAACTGGAACTTACAGATGTCTTCAGAGTATTCCATCATATGTTGAGGAATACACATTCTTCTCAGCATCACATGGAACTTTTTCTAAGATAGATCACATTTTAGTATGCAAAAATAGCCTCAACAAATACAAAAAAAAGTAGAAATAATCACCTTACCTTATCAGACCACAATAGAATAAAATTAGAACTCAAAAACAAGAAAAATTTCAGAAATTTTACAAATTCATGGAGACTAAACAATATACTGCTGAATGATTAATGGGTTTTCAAAGAAGTTAAAGCAAAAATTGAAAAATGCCTGCAATCATGTGAAGATAAGAACATATTCTATCAAAATTTATGGGATACAGCAAAGACTGTTCTAAGAAGGAAGTTCATGGCAGTGATCACCTTCATTAATAAGTTACGGAAGGCCCAAGTAAGTAACTGAACCACACACCTCAAGGAATTAGAAAGCCAACAACAAACCAATCCCAAAAGGAGCTCTCAGACAGAAATTATCAAGATCAAGGCAGAGATATCCAAATTGGAATCTAAAAAGATAATTCAAAGAATTACTGAAACTAAGCTGGTTCTTTGAAAAGATTAATGAAATAGATGCTCCCCTAGCCTGTCTCACCAAAAGAAAGAAAGGAAAGGCCAATATTGAAAAAATTCGCAATGAGAAAGGAATCATAACCACTGATACCAAGGAAATCCAGAAAAGCATCAGAGAATACTTTGAGAAGTTGTATTAAAAAAAAAAGAAGAAATGGATAAATTTATTAACACATATGATTTACAAAAATTAAGCCCAGACACAAGAAATCTAGACAGCCCCATTACATACACTGAAATAGAGAGGGTAATAAAAAGCCTCCCAACAAAGAAGAGCCCAGGCTCTGACAGGTTCATACCAGAATTCAACCAAACCTTCAAAGAATTAATACCTATTCTCCCCAAACTATTTCAAAAAGTAGAAAGGAAAGGGGCACTCCCAAACTCATTCTGTGAATCCACCATCACCCTGATACCTAAACCCAGCAAGGATATATCTAAGAAAGAAAACTAAAGCCCAATTTCCCTGATGGCAAAGATGCAAAAATTCTCCACAAAATTCTGGCAAACTGGGTTTATCAACATGTAAAAAAGATTTTACATCTTGACCAAATGGGCTTTATTGCACAGATGCAAGGCTGGTTCAACATATGACAATCAATCAATGTAACTCAACAAATCAAGATACTTGCAAACAGAAGCCACATGATCATGTCAATCAATTCTGAGAAGGCCTTTGACAAAGTGCAAAACCCTTTCATTATTTTAAAAAAACCCTGGAGAAGACAGGCATAATAGGAAAATATCTCAACAACATAAAGGCCATTTAGACAGGCCTATATCAATACCATATTAAATGGAAAAAATTGAAACAATTTCCTCTAAGATCACGAACAAAACAAGGATGTTCACTCCCTCTTATCTTATTCAATATTGTGATCAAAGTCATAGTCAGAGCAATCAGACAAGAAAAAGAAAACAAATGAATACAGATAAGCAAAGATGATATCAAATTATCCATGGATGACATGATCCTTTACCTAAAGGATATCAAAAATTGCTCTAGAAAACTTTTAGACCTAATTGAGTGCTTAAGCAAAGTGGCAGGATACAAAATGGACACCCAAAAATCACTAGCTTTCCTTTACACCAACTGTGAGCAGGAAGAGAAGGAAATTAAGGCAACAATCCTTTTCATAATATCCCACCAAATCCTTAAATACTTAGGAATCCATCTAACCAAAGACCCTAAATATCTCTATAAGGAAAACTTCAAAACATTAAAGAAAGAAATCACAGAGGATACCAGAAGGTGGAAGGACCAGCCCTGCTCATGGATTGAAAGACTCAATATTGTAAAAATGGCTACACTACCAAAATCAATTTATAGATTCAATGCAACCCCATTAAAATTCCAATTATAGAATTTGAAGAAATAGAAAAAATAATCCAAAATTTCATATAGACACACAAAAGACCACTAATACCCGAAACAATCTTAAGCTGCAAAACCAGAACAGGCAGGATCACAATCCCTGACTTTATACTACAGGGCTTTAGTAGCAAAAACAGCTTGGTACTGGCACAAAAATAGGCCTGAAGATGAGTGGAACAGACTTGAAGACACAGGGATAGACCCATGCATCTACAGCCACCTGATCAAAAGAGCTAATCCAGCAAATTGGAGAAAAGATGGCCTCTTCAACAAATGTTGCTGGGAGACCTGGATTTACACTTGCAGAAAGATGAAAACAGACTGTACCTCTCAATTTACAGGAGAGTCAACTCAAAATGGATAAAAGACCTCAACATAAAACCATAAACCATAAAACTACTCAAAGAAAAGACAGAAAAAATATTCTCCAACATATAGGCATAGTAAAGCAATTCCTTAATAAGACTCCAGTTGCTCAGGAAATAGCACCAAGAACACACAAATGGGACTACACGAAATTAAAAAGCTTCTGTACAGCAAAGGAAACAATCAACAGAGTTAAGGAAGAGCCCACTGAATGGGAGAATATCTTCACATCCTACACATCTGAGAGAGGACTAATTTCTAGAATTTACAAAGAACTGAAGAAAGCAAATCACAAGACAACAATTAATCCAATACACAAGTGGGCAAAAAAAATGAACAGACAGTTCTCCAAAGAAGAAGTTTGTAAGGCAATGAAACACATGAAAAAAAGCTCAATATCCTTAGCCATTAGGGAAATGCAAATCAAACCATTCTGAGATTCCACCTAACTCCAACAGTAGCCATGATCAGCAAAACAAATAATCATAAATGCTGGCAAGGTTGTGGAGAAAAAGCCACCTTCTTACACTGTTGGTGCAACTGTACATTGGTTCAACCACTTTAGAAATCAATATGGAGATACCTCTGAAAACTACAAATAGAATTTCCATTCAATACAGCTATAACACTCCTGGGAATATACCCAAAGGGAGATGAGTCATACCACAGAGACACCTGCATCTCCATATTCAGTGTAGCACTTCTCCTAATAGCAAGGATATATAGCCAACCAGCATGCCCATCAACATAAGAATGGATAAAAAAATTACAGTATAGTGCCAGGCACTGTGGCACACGCCTATAATCCCAGCGACTTGGGAGGCAGAGGCAGAAGGATTGCAAGTTTGAGCCAGAGGCAGTCTGCATAATTTAGTGAGTTCCTGTCTTAAAAACTAAAAAAATGGGCTGGGAGTGCAGCTCAGTTGTCCAGCACTTGCAAAGCATGCAAGCCCTGGGCTCAATCTCCAGTACCACACACACACACACAAAAAAAATATATGGTACATGCACACAATAGAATACTTACTCAGCAATAAAAAATTAATAATTTCGTTTGCAGCAAATTGGGTAGAACTGGAAAACATCTTCTTAAGCAAACAAACTCAAGCTCAAAAAGAGAAATACCACATTTTCTCACTCATATATGGGAGTTGAATCTTACTTAAAGAAAGAAAAAATCCTCTATATAAGCTGATATTATAAAAAAATTGCACAATTAATTTAGCAAAGAAAGGACAATATAAAGAATAGAAAGGAGGAGAGAGGGAACTAGCAGATGGAAGAAAAGGATACAAAGGGAGAATTGGGCATAGAGTCAAAGTAGAGGGATAAAGGAGGAGAGGATGATCTCAATGTAGCAAGGGAACTTCAGGCATATTTTAGAAAAATAGGGGAACATAACCCAAAGATGCATTTGAGTTTTACCTACATATTAGGCATAGGGCTCCATAAACCTTGTAAGTTGATAAAAGTGTAACTAAAAATGATGTAATAACTGCATAATGGAAAAAGCCAATGCTGTATTATGCTGTACCCCATCATCATTTACCAATTAAGGCAGGGGACAAAAAACCTAACACTTCAAGTCTACTAGGAAAAATAAAATTTTAAATAAACTCGATGACAAATTACATAAGTATCATTTTATAAAGTGAATAATAATAACCCCTAATTTATCCTATTCATAAATCTAGATCATTATTTATTTGTTTGTACCCTGGAATGTTTATCATGAATGCTAGGGCCAAGATACAGGTAGTGCTCTTCTTTCCCTTGTCTCTTACCCACCTTTTATCACTGATGACTTTTTTCAGGGCTTTTGCTAAATCGTCAGATGTCATTTCAAGGATGTTCAGGGTCACACCAGCTCCCCGGGTCTCCATGCGCATGGCATTGTCTATTTGATCACCAAACAAGGGCATCATGACCATCGGAACCCCATTGCATATTCCTTCATAAATACCATGGGAGCCAGAATGGGTGATGAATGCCCGGGTCTTCGGGTGACCTAAGAGCCAAAAAAGGGACATTGGTGGTGTAGTCACTGAGTTTACTGGTCACACATCATCTAGATTCTGAAAATACACTGAGGTCTCAATGTGGCCCTTGTAGAAGTACACAGAAAATAATGTGGGTTGACACACCCATAGATAAAAAGCCATAAGCGCCATGGCAGCCATGATATCTCCAAGCTAAACAATCCTTTAGAACAGCCGTCCTTAAGCCATTTTTCTCATTTAACCACCTTTTGACCCACATGTCAATCCTCCCAACATACCAAGAAGATCATTCTGGGGCAACCACTTGACAAGTATGGTATTCTTTGCAAGATTTGATGGTCGACTTCCTGTGTAGCGCCATAGGACCTTCCAGGGACAAAAAGAACAGGATTTAACAAGAGAACACAGCACAATTCTTTTAAATCTGCGGAAGTAGCTGGAGAGGTGAGGCCTCTGAATGGACAGAATACCTGTGCCCTCGGCCCAGGAGGGAGGGAGAGTGACCAAGGAGGCCTCTGGGTCTGGTGACAGTCTGTGTCTTGTCCAGAGGCCTGGTGATGAAGGTGGGTTTGTAAGGTGAATACATGAAATGTCATCAGGCTGTGCACTCTGGATTTATGCACTGTTCTGCACTTCAAGGCGAAATGTACTCAACAAAGCAGGTGGACACAAAGCAATCAAACCAGAAACATATGAAATGCATTCAGGGTCCTGACCAACAGGTTTGTGAAGAAATACTCCTACTGAATATGAAGTAAGGCCTCCAACAGTACCACTGTAGAGTCAGATCCCTATGGATTTCGTGGAATCAGATCCCTACATATTTCGGAAGCGAAGCAGGGTCAGATCCGGTTAGTACTTGCATGGGAGACCGCCTGGGAACACCAGGCACTGTAGGCCTGGGAGAAGGACCCGGCAACCCACTCCCAAAAAACAATCAGCCTTTGAAAACCCTATGAATAGCAGGGAAGCACTGACAGTGGAGTTTCATCTGTTGTACGCAGGGTGGCTATGAGTTGAGCACTGACTGGACAACATCTAACAACAACAATATTAACAGCATTATTAACTAAATTCTCGCTAACACTTGAGCAACCACGAAAGAGACTTCTGAGTGACGTGTGCAATACTTTCATAGCTGTTCAGTTCAGCTGTTCAATTGTAAAAAAATGAAGGTTGGATTAACAATTGGGAAATGGCTGTTGTTGTTAGGTGCCGTCAAGTCCATAGCGACCCCATGTACAGCAGATTGAAACACTTCTCGATTCTGTGCCAGGCACACGATCTTATTTATATCTAAGTCCATTGCTGCAGACACTGTGTCAATCCATCTGGTGGAGGGTTTTCCTTTTTTTCATTGACCTGCCATTCTCCCAAACATGATGGCTTTCTCCAGGCATTGATCTCTCCTGACCACATGTCCAAAATAGGTAAGATGCAGTCTGGCCATTCTTGCTTCCAAGGAGCACTCTGGTTGCACTTCTAGGACAGATCTGTTGGTTCTTTTGGCAGTCCATGATATATTCAATAGACATCTCCAGCACCATAATTCAAAAGCATCAATTCTCCTGTCTCCCTGTCCAATGTCCAGCTTTCACAACCATATGATGCAACTGAAAATACCATGACATGAGTCAGATGCACCTTTGTCTTCAATGTGACATTTTTCCTTTTCAATACATTAAAAAATCTTTTTCCACAGCTTTTCCTAGAGCAATGGGTCTTTTGATTTCTTGACTCTGCTTCCATGAGTGTTAATTATAGAGCCAAGCAAAGCAAAATCATGGACAACCTCAATCTTTTCTCCATTTATTGTGAAGTTGCATACTGACCTAGTCATAAGGATTTTTGTTTTGATGTTTACTCGCAACCCATATTGAAGGCTATGATCTTTGATTTTCATCAGTAAATGTTTTAAATCCTCTTCACTTTCAGCAAGAAGAGTTGTGTCATCTGCATAATGCAGGGTGTTAATAAGTCTTCCTCCAATCCTGATGCCACGTTCTTCCTCATAAAGTCCAGTTTCTCAGATTATTTGCTCAGTATATAAGTTGAAGAGATATGGTGAAAGTGTACAGTCCTGATGCACACCTTTCTCAACTTTAAACCAGGCAGTGTTTCCTTATTCTATTTGAACAACTGCCTCCTTGTTCACGTACAGATTTCTCATGAGCACAATTAGGTGCTCTGGTATTCCTATTTTTTGAAGTGTTATCCATAATTTATTATGATCCACACTGTTAAATGCCTTTGAATAGTCAATAAAACATAGATAGACATCTTTCTGATATTCTCTGCTTTTGGCTAACATCCACCTGACATCAGCTGTGATGTCCCTGGTTCCCTGCCCTCTTCTGAATCCTGCTTGATTTTCTGGTAATTCCCTGTCTATCTACTGCTGCAGTCACTTTTGAATGATCTTTAGTAAAATTTTGCATGCATGTGACATTAATGATATTGTCCGACAGTTTGCACATTCAGTTGGATCCCCTTTTTTGGGAATAGGCACAAATAGGGACCTCTTCCAGTCAGTTGGCCAAGTAGCTGTTCTCCAAATCTGTTGGCATAAACATGTTAACACCTCCAGTGCTGCATCTGTTTGTTGAAACATCTCTACTGGTTTCCCATCAATTCCTGGAGACTTGTGTTTCACCAGTTCTTTCAAGGCAGCTTCCACTTCGTCCTTCAATACTGTTGGTTCCTTGTCATATGCAACCTCTTGGAATGGTTGGTCATCTACCAATTCTTTTTTGTCTAAAGACTCTGTGTATTCCTTCCATCTTCTTTTGATGGTTCCTGAATCGTTTAACATTTTCCCTGTAGAATCTTCCACTACTGCCACTCGAGGCTTGAATTTTTTCTTCATTTCCTTATGCTTGAGAAACACAGAGCGTGTTCTTCCCTTTTGGTTTTCTGCCTCCAGTTCTTTACACATGTCATTATAATATTTGTTTTTGTCTTCTCAACCTGCCTTTCAAAATCTTCTGTTTAGATCCTTAACTTCGTCATGTCTTCCTTTTACTTTGGCTGCTTGATGTTCAAGGGCAAGGTCCAGCATGACTTTTAACATGCAATTTGGTCTTTTCTTTTTCTCTTGTCTTTTTAATAACTTTTTGCTTCCTTATTGAATGATATCTTTTATGTCATGCCACAACTCGTCTGGTCTCTTATCATTTGTGTCTAATGCATTAAACCTATTCTTGAGGTGGTCTCTGAACTCAGGTGGGATATACTCAAGGTCAGACCTTGGCTCTCATATATTTGTTCTAATTTTCTTCAGCTTCAGTTTGAACTTGCATATGAGAAGTTGATGGTCTGATCCACAGTCAGCACCTGGTCTTGTTTTGACATTTGATTTAGAGCTTTTCCATCGTCTCTTTCCACATGTGTAGTCAGCTTGATTCCTGTATGTTCCATCTGGTGAAGTCAATGTGTATAGTCTCCATTTATGTTGTTGAAAAAAATGTATTTGCAATGAAAAGGTCATTGGTCTGACAAAATTCTATCATGCAAGTTCCAACTTTATTTCTGTCACCAAGACCATATTTTCCAAATACTGAGCCTTCTTCTTTGTTTCCAAACTTTGCATTCCAGTCACCAATGATTATCAGTATGTCCTGATTGCATGTTTGATCTATTTCAGATTGCAGAAACTGGTAGAAATCTTCCCCTTCTTCATTTGTAGCCTTAGTGATGGGTGCATAAATTTGAATAATAGTCATATTAACTGGCCTTTCTTGTAGACAAATGGATATTATTCTATCACTGACAACATTGTATTTCAGGACAGATCTTGAAATGTCTTTTTTGATGATGAATGCAACCCCATTTCTCTTTAGTTTGTCATTCCCAGCATAGTAGACCTTATGGTTATCTGACTCAAAATGGCCCATGCCGGTCCATTATAGCTCACTGATGCCTAGAATGTCAATGTTTATGCTCTCCATTTCTCTTTTAATGATTTCTAATTTTCCTAGATTCATACTACATACATTCCATGTTCCAATTTTTAAGGGATGTTCACAGTTGTTTCTCATTTTGAGTCGTGCCACATCAGCAAATGGAGGTCCCTGGAGCTTTACTCCATAGATGACTCCATAGAGTCATCATGGTAGACTCTACTTTGAGGAGGCAACTCTTCCCCAGTAGTCTTTTGAATGCCTTCCAACCTGGGGGGCTCATTTTCCGGCACTATATCTGACAGTGTTTCTTTGCTATTCATAGGGTTTTCAATGACTAGTTGTTTCAGGAGTGACTCACCAGTGCTTCCTCCCTAGTCTATCTTAGTCTGGAAGCTCAGCTGAAACCTGTCCACCATGGGTAACCCTGCTGGTATCTGAGACACCAGTGGCATAGCTTTCAGCCTTGTTGCAACACACAAGCCCCTACTTGGGCAAACTGACAGATGGGGTGGGGGGAGAGTGGCTAGGGATACCTAAATCTAAGTTCCAAGTGATAAAATTCATTTAGACCCTAGAAGTCTGAGTTTAGAACTCCGGGAGGGAGCCATGAAGGAGTCAGGTGTAATCTTCTTACCGTCTGAGGGATTTTGCCCAAAGCATCAGCGATTTCCATAGCTTTCTTCTCTGGAATATCAGAGACCATCGACCCCAAAGAGAACACCACAATGCCGTGCTCTCCAGAGGCGTTGACATAGGCTTCAAATTCCTAGAGTCGGAAGACAAATTTCAGGTCACTTTTTCCTCATATCTTTTGGTGCCGACAGCACGAAACTGCGAGTTAGATCCCTTCCTCTTAAGAGTGTGGGTAAAGGTGTGTGTGGAAAAGAGAACAGTTATTTCTGTGGCTTGTACAGGGTCCCCCCTCCCTTAGTTCCTTCCAAGGATGGGAGGCTTCTTGCTTACATCACTATCTGGGGGTGTCCTTGACAGGGAGCATACAGGAAATGCATGATTTTCCAGAAGCATAGCAGAGGCGCACGTGCACATGGTCATTTCTCAGCACGCACACATTCTGTGGATCCACGTAGAGGACACAGAGCACCTAGTGAGAGTGGCGCTTCTCCCCAACTCTAGCTAAGCAGGGTTGGGGTTCAGCTCAGTTGGTAGAGTGCTGCTCTGCGTACTCTGAGGCTCTCTGTTTGATACCCAGTACTACAACAAATGGGAGAAGGACCTGGCAGGCCACTCCCTGTACAATTCTGAAACAATCAGTCATTGAAAACCATATAAGAAGCAGAGAAGCAGTGACATAGCGCCAGGCATGGTACAGTGTTGGGAAGGGTTTCATTCTGTTGTACGTTGGGTCGCTATGAGTCAGACCTGACTTGATGACACCTAAGAGCTTGATTAGTAGTGAGCTCATTGAGTCTCTTCAATGGTTTTAATTGTTGCAAAGAATGCTGAGGGCACTGATATGACTGCGTGATGGACATAACTGCCTCCGATGAGGGCCCCTGGGATGTGGCACTTTCAGTGCTAAACTTGAACCATCCTGGGCAAAACAAGACCTTGATCCCTTACATGTGACATACAGATCTGACACAGGCTTCAGCACTCATGACCTGAGCCCCAACTCAACTCTGACCTCAGCTAGAAAAGCCCAGGCCCTGGGCAGCCTTCCCTAAGGCTCAGCCCTCTCCACCTGCCCCTGGAACAGAGCTCTGAAGTGCCTGGCCTGTCGCTGCAGCTGTGGCACGGGCCCCCTGGTAGGGTCAGCCCCGTGCTTTCCACCTCCCCACTGCATTTATGTTCCATGACAAGAACGGCCTGACCATGGCAGCTCCAATGCCCTTCCGCCCTCAGATCATACCTCCTCTCTCTTCTCATCCAGCTCAATCACTGCTGGGGACAAAAAGCTCTCTTCCCTCTACCCATCACTCCATTTCTGCTAATGAGGACACAAGTCTGACCTACATGCACCCCAACGCCTTTAGCCCTTTAACTCTATCCGGCAAGGGCAGAGGCTGAGTTCACCTCCTTTATCCTTCCCCACCCCTTCTGCAAACAGCAAGATCTGATTAACCTGAAATCGAACCACAGGTCAATGAACAACCAGTTAACAGCAAGCCTGTAACTATAGCTCAGATGGCACGCAAGTTTGTGTGCAGAGGGCAGAAGGGCAACCTGCAGAGATTGTGGAATGGTGGACAACGCCTCCCTCTGCACCATCTTCAATGAAATAAAGTCCAGCCACTCCATGGCAAACTCCCTCTAAACTTTGCCCCAACTTCATCATCCCTGGAACGGCCAAATACTGAAGCAACTTGTTAACAAAAATCCTTTAATCCCCCCTATTTCTCTCCTCTTTGAAAAGAAAAACACCCCTACCACCACAGCCAGGGAAAGGGCTTCCCAGCTCTGTGGAGATTCCCCTCCCCACAAAATGAGACCTTTAATATGGCTTCTACGTTCTACTGAGACATTAGTACTTTTACTTGCTGGCTTTTTGTTGCATTTTCCCTTCCCAAACATTTCATCTTCCGGACTCCATTGACAGTGTACACTGGAAACATATTGCTTTGCTATTTTACAATCCATAGGAAGCACACACCCCAAGGCTCCATGTCCCCAGCACACTGTCTCCCCAATTCTGTCTTGAAGTCTCCAGCGTCCCTAGTCTTCCAAGTAGCTATTTTTCCCAGAACCAACAGAAGTGGCTATGGTCCCTGGATCACTGTCATCCCCACAGACAGTCTCCACCTGGACAGAGGAAGGGCAGCTTTCTAGGAGAGAAGAGAGGCTGCCAGATCTAGCATCCCGCCAGCATATCTAGAATCTGGAACTTCACCAGCACCATAACAGCAGTGTTTCTTGCCAGCATCTATAAATGTCAGAGAACTCTGCCATCAGACTTGAACTTCCAGTGCCCGAATCCAGTGCCCCAGCCCAGGGCCACGTGCATGGGGCACATTTTTGTGCTCCTCAAGGTGCCCCAAACCCTGCACCTTGTGCTTCTGGCTTAAGGATTGTGGCATGAAACTGATTACTCGCCACTGACGTGCACAGAATACAATGCCCCAACATGCTCTCCCAAAGTCTTACACACAAAGAAATAACTCAGACAACTCAGCCTAGGAGACCTGTGAGACAGAAATTAACAGAAGAGGGCGTTTAAACCTGTTTTAGCTTGGTCACTCAGGCATTTCTGCAGAAAGCTGCTTTGTCCAAAGCACCTGCCACAAGGTAGGAAAATACAGGTTCCACTCCGATACACACCTGGGGAAGGGGGCTTTTGTGAAGGCAGTTTATCCCGCCAATATGAACCATGTTGGGCATGATGGGTCTGGGATAATCCTTCACAAAGTCACTTCTCATTAGCCAGATAGATCCGGTACTCATGAGGTCCTGGACTGTCACATCTCTCTGAAAGATTTCTGAGGCAAGGGATGCATATGGGGAATAAGCCACATTGCAGAGAAAGTTCTCCATCAAGGCAAAGAGCATGTTCTTCACTCGCTGCAGGAATGTCATGCGATCGGAGTTTGAGGACATGCCCCTGGGCACATAGGAGGGTGGACTGGGGCACTGGGTGCCTTCAACATCCCTCCCGCATGGCAAATTATTCAAGAAGTACACAGCAGGCAGTGCCAGATACTGGGCCACAATGGGGCCGCAGAGAAGGAAAGGATCTGTCAACACAGCATCGAAACTGCTTCGCTCCAGGGAGGCCATGAACTCCTTGTTATGCAGTAAGTCGGAGCAGCCGGACCACAACAGAGCAGAGTCTCTTTCGATTTTCTTGTATGTTCTGATCACTCGCTGCAAGAAAGGATCATCATCAAGAACGGCGTGCCCAAGTTCAACAAAAACTGCTTCCAAGTCCTCCCTTAGGAACGTCACGGGATACTTCTTTAAAGTGTAAAACGGTTCTTCCTTGATGTGCACTGAGGCATCAGGCGCTATGACCACGATGTCGTGTCCCCTCTGGTGAAGCTGCTGGGTGAGCCCGACCATGCTCAACCAGTGGCTGCCGTCCACCGGGACTATCAAGAGCTTCCCAGCGTGGGCCACAGAAGGGCCGAGCACACACAGCAGCAGACTCAGGACAAGGGGACGTGGGTCCTGGAAGACTGCCATGGTGGTGCTCCTGTCCTGCTCTAGCCCGAGGGCCACCTCACCTGCTCACACCAAGGGAGGGGAGCAAGAGAAAATCTCCCACTAAGTCAATGCTTGATTCTGCAGCAGGATTGAAGCTGTCCAGCCCAGGAGCCACGGAAAGTTTAATTACAGGAAGAAGTGGGTGGAGTTTCCTGAGTCTCTTCCTGGGTCTCTTAAAGGAAACAACACTTGATTTGAATAACACTCTTTCCTCAAACCCCTTTCTAGAATGAGCACAGAAAGCAAATGATCTCTAGCACCTGTGGATCCCTGAGTGAGCATTTGCATGAATGAAGAAAGTTATCAGAGAGGGGAAGGACCACAAGGTGACCAAGTGTACTTCCTTTGCAGAAATGAAACAGAAACTGTCTTCAAAAGCCTTTGGAAAGACAAGCATACGACATTGCAACTCCACTACTGCCCAAGAAACCCCTAAGAGTGTCCTCTTCAGCCTTACCAGGACTCTGCCTGACCCCCTCCATCATTTTTACTTCATCCAGTCAACAAATATTTACTCAGTCCAGCTAATTGCTGGGTCTCCAGACTGCAGCTGAGCCACCCCACCTGAGTCTCCTGTCTCCCCAGAACTCATGCCTCATCCTGAGAGGCTGACTCATGGCTTAAACTATAAACCAGGACCTTAGAGATTGTGACATGTTAGTGGAAGCTGATGAACGTGATTCCCAATGAAAGTGCAATAGCATAGATATACAGTACATTTGTTAATGTGTAAAAGTGTAAAAGTTGAATTTTCTTTCTTTCCTTTTTTTTTTTTTTTTTTTGCGGTTCCCCGGGGATTGAACCCAGGGCCTTGCGCTTGCATGTTTTTGCAAGTGCTGGACCACTGAGCTGCACCCCCAGCCCCCTTTTTTACTTTTTGACACAAGGTCTCTCTAAGTTATGCAGACTGCCTCTGGTCTTGAACTTGCGATCCTCCTGCCTCTGCTTCCTGAGTCACCAGGATTACAGGCATGTGTCACTGTGCCCGGCAGAATTTTCCTTATTCCTTAAGAACAAGTTTCACCTTCTGGGAGCAATCACACCATCTAGAGAATACACACTCTCAGTTTTTAAAGCAAATTTAAGGAGGCCTATATTCTGGACAATATATAAATACCCAGGAATATTATAATAAGAACGGACTTTTTGAGGATCAGAAATAACCTTTGATAAGCACGGCAGTACATATTCACAACAAAGTATGGAATCATCCTAAATGTCCACCAATGGATGGATGGATAACAAAAATGCAGTGTATATTTGTGGTACACATATAAACACACACATATGGAATACTAGTGGGCCATAAAAAGGATGAAATTCTGTCATTTGTGACAACAGGGATGGACCTAGGGACATTGTGCTGAGTGAAATAAGCCATGCACAGAGAGACAGACATCACATGCTCCCATTCATATGAGGAATCTAAAAAGGTGGCCCTCAAAGAAGTTGAGAACAGAACGTTTTTCTACCAAAGGATGGGAGACGTGAAGACAGGAAAAATAGGGATCGGCTGGGTGATGGGTGCAATTTTTACAGTTCAAAAGTGTTTTTATTGAACAGTAACGTGAATGCAGCTAGCAATAAGGCATTATATATCTCAAAATATCTAAGTGAGAGGATTTTGAGTGTTCTCACTATAAAGCAATGGCAGCCAAGTGTGGTGCATGCCTGTGATCCCAGCAAGTGGGAGCTGGATGCCGCAGGATCACAAGTGTGAGTCCAGCCTAGGTATATGTGAGACCCTGTCTCCACAGGAGCTGGGATGTAGCTCAGTGGTAGACCACTCTCCTAGCATCTGCAAGGCTTGAGTTCAATCCCCAACACTACATAAAATAAATAAAATAAAGAATTGGTAAAAATTTCAGGTGGTTACCAGGTCAAATGTTCAATTTGGTCATTACACAATGCGTATATAAACTAAAATGGGAGAAGGACCTGGAAGCCCTCTCCCAAAACAACCCTGAAACAATCAGCCATTAAAAACCCTATGAGGGTCGCTATGTGTCAGACCTGACTGGATGGCTCATAACAAGAACATATGAATTAAAACCTTACATTGTACCCTATACATATGTATAATTACTGCAGGTCAATCAGACATAACAGAGGATGGAAGGAAGGGAGGAAGGAATCTAGAGTAGGTCTCTAAGAATACTTGCAGTCATAAGAGGAAAACTATCAAAGATTCCCGATGAAAGTCCAATAGCATAGATATACAGTATATTTGTTAATGTGTAAAAGTGTAAAAGTTGATTTTCTTTTTTCTTTTCTTTCTTTCTTTTTTTTTTTTTTTTTTTTTTTGTGGTACTGGGGACTGAGCCCAGGGCCTTGCGCTTGCATGTTTTTGCAAAGACTTGGAACCTGGAAAAAGGGATCACTTCCAGAGGAGGGTGGGTGCTGCCTGGCAGGTGATCTGGGACCCCATGGTTCTGTGGGCTGAGCATCTTGGCTTGCCTTTGACTGTGTAGGCTCTTTTACAGCCGAGACAGAAGCTCAATCCTAGAAAACAGTTAACAATGCAAGTTTTTCCCCCATAGCAAGGAGAATGATTCCCATTCCAAGCAACTGAAAAAGATTTTTCCCAGTAAAGAATAAAATTACCAGTGAGTAAAATTCCCAAGTGAACAGTGTTTAACAATTGAATGGTTCCTTCACTCAGTATTGATGCATATTTATGTTAAATATATACCTGCTCTTTATTGTCTGTTATCACACTGATCTATGAAGAAAGCATGTGTATTAATTGTTTTGTGGTGGGATTTAGCTCGGTTAGTAGAGTGTCACTCTGCAGTCTCTGAGGTCCTGGGTATGAACCCAGCACTGCAAAAATGTGATAAGGACGTGGCAATCCACTCCCGAGGCAATCCTGAAATAATCAGCCATTGAAAACGCTATGAGGGTCTGTGTGTGTCAGACACAACATCGGTACCTAACAACAACAACTAATTGTTTTATTCTTTTTTGGTTTGGTTTGGTTTGGTTTTATGATCTGAGGAACAAAAGACCCGATTTAATCAAAAGCCTAAGACCCAATTTAATATGAGGAAAAAAAGCCTAATTAAACACTGGCTACACAAAGACTGGGCTGGGATTTAGCTCAGTTGGTAGAGCGCTGCGCTGCAGTCTCTGAGGTGCCGAGTTCAATTTCCAGCACCGCAAAAATGGGAGAAGGACCTGGCAATCCACTCCCAAGGCAATCCCGAAACAGTCAGCCATTGAAAACCCTATGAGGGTCGCTATGAGTCGGATACCGACTCGACGGCACCTAACAACAACAACAACACACAAAGACTTGGGAGTTTACATTCCACACTCCCCTAAATCAAGGAATAGGATTGCACTTCTTTATCTAAGGAACACCAGGAGCTCCTGTCTCTACACACAGAAGTGCTACAATAAATTCCTCCCCACATGGACAGAGCCTCCGGTATCTAAAGGTTGTCTTTTCAAAGATTGGTGGTCAAGGACTTTCTGCTTTCTGCTTGGATTGCTCTGTAACACCTGCAGGCTGTTTAAAGTAACCAGCCAGAGAGAAACACACAGATCCCTTTGGCCACTAGCCTGTAAATCCTATATGAGGGACAGGAAAGAATAACTCGGGGAGCACAGCCCCTTGACACTGAAAATGTAGCTGTTGCTCTGCTGCAATATAACCTCTTCCTCTAAACAACGCTGGTGTTCTGGTGCTTCTTCCTCTCTGGTGGGCCCTGCTTGTGGAGATCGGATCTTGCTGTGTAGCCCAGTCTGGCCTTGAACTGGCTTCAAAGCTCCTGCTCAAGCACCTGAACGCTGGATATGCTAGCAGGTGTCCCCACATATGGATGTGCGCTGTATTTTCTGATGCTTTCAAGTATAGGACAGTGCATGTAGGACTGTCCTTCCCAGCATTAGCCACCTCCTGGAGATGGTACACCCATCACCCACATGTATGCTTTTCAAATACCATGTCAAAGTGGAGAACGAAAAGCTCCCAGATGTTTTCTGTGTATTGCAGGACAACAGAACAGGACTAGGAGCCATGCGGGTATGGGCTCCTTAGCATTTAATTTAAAATCAAAGGTAGATCGGTATACCTGCAATGTTACATTAGTATGGGTATTTGCCAAAGGAGTAAGCATGTTAACCAGTTTTCTGTTACTATAACAAATACTTGTGATTAATCAACTTCTAAAGAGGAGAGATTTATTTTTCTGCATAGTCTCAGAGGTTTCAGTAAAAGGGCACTTGGATGTACTGCTTTGGGGACTATGGTGAGGCAGCACAGCATGGCAGGAGGATGTGGCGGGAGAAGCTGCTCCCCTTATGGACACTGAGGAGCAAAGAGAGAGGGGAAGGGCCGGGTCCCATATCCCTTTCAAGGGCATGGCTCCAGCGACCTCATTTCCTCCCAGTACGACCCAACTCTGAATGGTTCCACTACCTCCAAAGGATTCTCTGGCTATAGACCAAGTCATCAGTATGTGGGCCCCTGGAGGACAGGCAAGATCCATGCTGTAGCAGCAATGGTGGTTATCTCTGGGCAATGTGACACAGGCGATTCTTCTCTTCTTCCCGTGTTGTGTGGCCAAATGCAATGTATACAAAGGTGTCTATGTGAATTCCACACTTTTCTAATGTTCTCTCATAATTATGCATTCGTCTCCTAATTACACAATACCATGTGACAATAAATAAAGGTAGCACCAATGAAGAACAAAAACACAAAATATAATCATATGCATTTATTAACAAATTCCTTGCTGTGGGAAACATCAGAGGAAATCTAATTGTCCAGCATTATACCTGGATTTTTATCAAGTTCAGATCCACTTAACACAAGCAACGCTTATCTTCTCAAACACAGGACACACCAATTTTACAGCATTGCTCTTTACCCCTAAGGTCAGAATCAAACCAATGATCTCAAGAACTCCAAGCCATTCATTCACATCAAGGACACCATAAAGGCACAAAGCTTTCCTCCTTTAAAAACACAAGTGACACCAACAAAGCACGAACACAACTGAGGACCAACTATGATTGGGAAGGGCCTGACCACAGCAGCCTAGGAAACCAGATGATGATGTCAAAACCACCACCAAAGTGGGAGAAAACGTGGGACCCCCCCACCCCTTAGATCCTGAGCTCTCACAGAGGGCCCATTTCCAAGAAAACAAATGCAGATGCCAACTCTCCTTCTAAGTCATTTGGAAAATGACAAGTGTAATCCAAAAATACCAGAGAAGCAGAATATATATGCTAACACGTTACCTAGAGGTGTGACCAACAATTATATTATTTTTATTTTTAAAGAGTGCTCTGGGATATCTAACTTATGGCAAACATTTTATTAATCAGAATAAAATGCATCAACACTGATTCTGTTCTCAAGAGTTCAGCTAACTTGAGACTAGATCAAAATTTCCCCTCACTTCTTCCCACTTCTCAGTGTGTCTTGGATTTAGGGACTTTCTTAACTCGCCCCTTTCGCCCAAAGCATTTCCGCAGGCCATAGGCACAACATTTAAAGATGATGAAGGCCACGGTCAGCACGATGGCCAGAAGGAAGCCAATCACATCCAGGGAGTGATACTGGTACCAGGTGAGGTCGTGGGCTGCAGGACGCAGGTGTGGCGCCCCCTTGTGCCTCATCACATACTCCACCCAGAACACAGCCAGGTCCAGAGGCTCTATGGGCCGGTCCTTGTGGAGGCTGGACAGGCGCATGATGTTCTCCTTATAGCTAAACACAAGGACACCGCGTTAAAGCCTGGAACATCCAGATAGATAGTGAACAATCCTCCATTTATACTGGTTTCCAGGTAGGAAGGCTACCAGATTTTCTAAACATGGTAGAGAAATGTGTTTCTGATATAACCAGAAAACACACACACACCCATCATGCGCGTGCGTACACACACACACACAAATGTTCTTTATCTGAAAAGGGAAGAAAGAATAAGAGAAGGAAAAATATAGAAGGAAGCAAGGAAGCAAGAAGGAAGGAAGGAAGGAAAGAATGAAGGAAGAAACAAAGGAATGAAGGAAAGAAAGAAGGCAGGCAAGGAAGGCAGAAAGAAATTCCAAGGTAACATTATTATTTTACAAATATTTCAACTTCTGTCCTGCTTAGCTGCTTTACTTTTTTGGGATAGTTTGTGGGAAATTAGATTACGCTTTCTTGATGGTAAAATAAACAAATGATTATTTTCTTTCTATTAAGTATTTTGATTGTACTTATTCATGGCGACAGAGATAGTTGTACATATCTATGAGGTAGGACATGATCATTAACTGCATACAGCCCGTGAGATTCTCACAGGGATTTCACAGAATTGCTGCCTGCGTCTCGCACTAGCTGGTTCTCTATCTCACGTGATCCTCATCCTCCCCCTGCCGATTCTCTCATCATCTTCACCCAAAAAAGAATTTATCAGAAACTTTGGTTGTATTTTAGAGCACAACAAACAAATAGTCATATTTTCTTGCAGTATAATGCACAAAGGGAAACGTTGCGTCAGAAATTCGGGGCAATCTACCATTTGAACCTGCAGTCAGTCACGCGTGGCCAAGGACAAAGCTACTGTAACGTGCAGACTCCAATGTTCACCAAAATCATTGAAACGTCAAAGCACCCAAATGCTAAAGTTAGCAGAAACCTGTATCTATGCCCTCTGATATTGCAGAAGGGATTCCTGTTTATGTTTGGGTAGTGCTTAGGCTTAATGAGAACCACTAAGGCCGTGTGGGGAGGATCCATCAGAAGGAAGAGGAGGAACAGTGGAACAAGAAAAATATGAAGAGAGGGAAAAGAAGGTATAGAACAAGTGTGACACCATTAGGGCTCAGACTGACTGTGTTCATCGATATCCTTAAACACGCCTGTGATTTTATCTGGGTGCGTTGTTGTAACGTAACATCAATGGTTCTGTTATAAACCCTGTTAACACTTTCCTGGTACTGTGCTCTAATAAGCCCCTGACATGGGACCACTAAGCCCCGTACCTCTTGTAAGGATACACAGGTATTTCTTTTGGAGGGGCTGGCTTGATATCTTAGTTTACATCTTCATCAAAGTGTTTGTTCCTGATTGGATGAGGGCGTATGCAGTATGAATTTCCACATGGGTGTAAATACATCACTTGAGATTTTGACCCATGTCATAGGTGAGTGCCGAGTATCTTCTTTTCATCGAGAGTTTCTACTCTGAAATATTTTCTTAAAACTTTGATCCATTTGTTCAATAGTCAAAGAGCACCTTTCATGGCCTGGTTGCCTCCAAGAAATATTTAAATATTTGAAATTTAAATGTTTGAAATATTCCCCTTTCTCATTTTTTGTGGAGCAACAGGCCCGGCTTAGGGCCCTGGGAACATGAAAGTTTGTAATCGGATAGCTAGAGTGCAACAATGAAGAGGTCGTGTTACATAATAATTTAGGCTGAGTGACGAGTGAATGTAGAAATAATAACGTAACAGGGAACGTCTACCCAGTCGTTTTTAGGTTACAGTGAGTTACCTCTATGCTTGAACAAAGGATTAAACTGCCATTAACAGGAACAAGCTTCTTCAGTGTGTGGAAGAGGTCAGGCGGCAACAGCACAGCCGCGTGAGCGGATGGCCTGATGCAGACCAAGGCCAGAGGCAGCCAGTAGGGAGGCAAGGCTGAGGGCCAGGACACCACCCCTCTGGGCAGCGCAGAGCTTTCTGGGTCATCCACGGACACCACTTTGCTTTCTTCTCTGCTGGGCACCTGGAGGTCTGGCAGTAGGCTGTCAGATCTCTCCTGTGTCCCTGGCCCAGGCCGGGTGTGGCCCTGCATCCTGTCCCCTTCCATGAGAACCCTCTCAGATGCTCACATCTCTCATCCTGACCCGCGCCTCTTCCTAAAGGCAGCAACTGCAGGGGAAGCCATGCTAGGGCTCCTACGGGTCCCCAGAGTTCAAGTGTGAGAACTTTAATTCCTGGGCCATGGAGCCAAGAGGTGGGGGAGCCCGTAGGGGGTGAGGAGGCCCCTGGAGAGTCCGTGCCCTCCTCACAGGACTGGACTCATTCCTGTGAGCACAGGCTCTGTGCCTTTCGGGTTCCAGCTCTTACACACACACACACACCCCTGCCCATCTGCTGCTCCACCTTGTTCTCACACAGCTCTGGGTCTCACAGATGCCACTGGCCCATCTCGGTCATCCTGGCTCCCAGAATTGAAAGCCAAACAACCTCCATTCTTTAGGAATCACCCGTCTCTGGTATGCGCTTACTGCAGCAGATAACACACAGCAAAGGCCAGGTGTGGAGGCACACACCTGTCATCCCAGCAAGTAGGACCAGGGAGGCAGAGAAAGGAGGATCCCAAGTTCAAGGCCAGAGACAGCCTGAGTACTTAACAAGACTCTGTCTCAAAATTAAGAGAGTCAATCAAAAAAGAAAACAATGGGCTAAGGGTGCAGCTTAGTGGTAGAGCAACTGGAAAGCATGTGTGAGGTCCTGGCGGAACCCCCCCCACACACACACACTGTACCAATAACAGCAGAAAGAGAGACAATATGTCTGAAAACCATATGTTGTTGTTGGGTGCCATTGAGTCGAATCCAACTCATAAGGACCCTATGCATAACAGAACTAAACACTACCAGACACTACCTGTCATGCACATGATCTCCTTATATTGAGCCCCTTGTTATACCCACTATGTTTCTTCTCATTCTCACTCATGCTGCACCAGCAAAAGGAGGTCCCAGGAGCTTTACTCCATTCTCATCATGAAGATTGGCTCAACTTTGAGGACCAGCTCTTCCCTGGTCGTTTCTTGAATGCCATCCAGCCTGAGGGTTCATTTTCTGGCACTATATCTGGCAATGCTTCTCTGCTACAGGTTTTCAATGGCTAATTGTTTCAGGAGTGGGCTGCCAGGTCCTTCTCCCTACTCTTAGTCCAGAGGCTCACCTGAAACCTGTCCACCGTGGGTGGCCCTGAAGGCATCTGAAATACCAATGGCGTAGCTTTCAGCATCACAGCAACACACCAGCCCCTACAACAGGACGAACTGAGCAACACAGGAGGGGAAAACCTCACATGCACACACACACGCACACTCACACTCACACTCCCAGACACACACACAAATGTTCAGTCATGCACACGCACACTGGTGTGAGATGAAATCCAGCACTGGACATCATTTCTTTCCATAAGATTTTGATCACCCAATTACTAGCAGAGATCGTGTGATCTGGAAATTTCTTTCTTTTTTTTTTTTTTTTTTTT